>MU089894.1:0-66138 GCA_014858505.1 Corymbia citriodora subsp. variegata
TTGTTTAACTTTGAATGCCTCAATAGTAAAATGCATAAGGCATCGACAAGCATAGTGATTACATTCATCAAGAGGATGGGGTTAAATCATAGCAGACATCTTTCGACTACCCATCTTGATAAGATCTAAATATGTTCCGAAGTCTTTCCCAACCCAAGACATAGATTAAGAAGCGGAATGGGACAAGGCCGAGATCGGCTTTTCCAGCATTTCCCTCATAATCTAACATGTAATATAATTTTAAAAAAATTGTAAAGAACTTAGTTTGTGAATTTACGTGTCAATATTTAAATATTATAAAGATTTCAAGAGTTCTGGTTTTATAAAAAAAATTATATTGCAACAGCCGTAAGATTTCGATTAAATAAAAAATAAAAAGTGATAATTAATTTAGATAAGAACTTTTTAGTTTTGTATTATTTAGAATTTCACAAAAACAATCAACAAGGGGTTTCTTTTTTCTTTTTTCTTTAGTTTCATTGCATTAATAGGCTTTGAAACTTGAGACTGAGAGCGCATGAGCTAAAAGAAGAGGTCAGAAGATAAAGAGGCTTTTCTAAATATTATTAAAAGAGGAAGACGTTAGAAAACGAAATCAGGGCGATGAGAAGAGGCGATAAGAACCAAAACCGGCTCAAACCCCCACCAAACCTTCTGTTTTCGTTTGTTTCTGTCTGACAAGTGAATGAACCGATCGGCAAAATAAAATAAAAAATTAGTTTATTGGAATAAATAAATATATATCAGATTTGGGTTTTTCAGATGCCCTCAAAGGTGAGACAAATGGTATTATAATATGAGTACTTAAATGCTGGGGAGATTTTTCTCGACGTTCAACTTCCGTCCCATCCCATCGAGAACAATGTGGGTACCACAGCATATATTGACCGGACTTACACTTAGCTCGGGGCCGTGTTTGTAACGGAGAGTTCTCTCTGTCGATCTCTTATTCCACCTAATTACATTACATAAAATTGACATTCATATCCGAGTTTCCACATAAATCAACACATCCATTAGGGTAGGTGGAAATTGACATTAGGACTTGCGGAACACTAGGAGTGAGTGTGCCAAGAAAAAGGAAGAGAGCACGATGTCAATGAAGTAATCATTTGATTCACAAGTGAAATCAACAATTTACTAAGGACGAACCGGCCCCCTATTCAATCGTTTAAGAAGATAGCACTTTTTTGTTTTAAAATAGAAGGATTAAAACACGTGATCAATTTAGCAAAGCCCTCTAATTTTATTTTTTCTGATCAGTCTCTAAACTTCACCAAAAGAGTCAAATACTCTAGATATGAGGTTCAATTGAATCTTTGCATTTATGGAAAGCGCAAAAGGTTGGGAAACTTATTCATCAGGAGAATCACATGCTATTACTATGAGTGGGTTCAATCTCCTCACTTTCTGGATAGGAATGCAAGTAACGTATCGCTACACTATTGATATTAGAAAAGAAAATTTTATGAATTTAGAGAGAGGGGGGTCTATTGAATTTCGCATTTGAGAGAAGTTTGTTATGTAAATAATAAATGGAGAGAGACCCTCAATTCCTCAGTTTGCAATATGCAGATTTTATCGCACTTTGATTTGAGGGTTTGCATCTTCTGACTACCACCAGTTTTCCACATCACAACATCGTCACCTGCATGCTGAAAAGGTCTCCCAACCCCTCAACCCCACGTCTGTAAGAAAAAGTTCGATCGGTGACCTAATTTTCTCCACTTACTAAGATATAAATAGATAATCTTCTTCCTCTTCTTCCACTCACCTATTTCTCTCTTCGGGAGGTCTCGCATTTTCTTTAAAACAGAAGTTTGATTTACAACCATCTAATTGATAGTATTTCTTTTGCAAAAGGCGAAACCATTCTCACACAATAAAAAAAAAAAAGTGAAGTATATTAAGTCGATTTGTAAATAAATTGTTGCTTTTAATGAATATAAGAGTGGGTTTGTTTGAGCAAAATAATTTTCCGTGAGTTAACTTTTTGGACTTTCATGCATTTGGTTTGCTGAAAATGATTAGTCAACGGGAAATCATTTACGGTCAAAGAAAATATGCATATTTAAAGTTAAGAAAATTAATTTTTTAACTGACAATGAGAAAACCATTTCTCGGAAAAAGATTTCCTTTATCATAAAGTTTAAAGTGTGTTTGTTTTGTGGAAAACTTCCTAACGAAGAAAATTGTTTTTCATGAAAATTATATTTAAGGAAAATAATTAGTTTTTAATTGTTTAGTTTTACGAGGAAATTGTTTTTCAATCTTTAGATCTTACTTTTAAAAATTATTCTCTTTGTTATAATAATATTTTGTACCTAATATAAAATAATAAGATTATGTCGAAATCTTTCTTGAGACATTCTAATACATCAAGTATGAATTTTACGTATTTTCATTATTATATTAAAGAAACCTAATAAAAGATGCCAACATAATATGAAATGTAAATAATGGACAAACTTAACCTCTTCGTGCTAACAAAACTTAACTTGAGAATGGTTCTCTATTCTGCGTGAGAGCGCGTGAGGAAAAGGAGCTTGAAAAACGATCTCTCCTTTTTAAAGTGGAAAAACCTTCTCTTAAATTTTAACTATGTTTGTTTTTCTCGGTCGTAACATCTTTTCCATTGATATACCACCTTTAGCAAACCAAACACATGAAAGTTTGGAAAATCATTTAATGGAAATCATTTTCATAAAAACAAACACACCCCTAAATTTATCATTTAGCAAGTTGAGATTGTTTGAGTGAAAGAATTTTTCACAAATTAGTTTCTTGGACTTTCATCATTTGATTTGCTAAAAATGATCAACCAACAAAAAATTATTTACAATTAAAAAAATATGCACGCTTAAAATTTATGAAAATGAATTCCCTAACTTGAAAAGAAGAAAATATTTTTTTGGAAAAATAGTTTCTAGAAAAGTATATATTTTTTTTATCATGAAATTTTCCCATAACAAAGACATCCACAGTTTGTTATTTAACAAGTAGGGAAATTGTCACAAGCTATTATTTATACAAGAGACTTAAAGAAAAAGTTAAAAAGAAGACGCAGAGACTTGAAGCGTTCCAAACCTTTTAAAAGTCTCTGGGTGTCTCCTCCTTTACTGTGAGTGTAGCATATAAAGGACAAAAATAATAGGAGTGATTGATTTTCAAATTGGGCTGGTTCCATCCTAGAATTGGGAATTGGACTGATTGATCCTAATCCAGTTCCCGAGTAAGACTGGTATATATATCGGTCTGGATAGTATGGTTCTATAGTTGGAAGTGAGAACTAAACAAATTATTCCCAGTTCCAAAAATTTGGAACAGGAATTGCCCGGAGCCAATCAGTGTGGTTCAATTCCTAGGTCAGTCCAATTCCCATGCACAACCCTAGACAATATAATCAACAAAAATGTGTAACTATTTGAGGATGGTATTTTTATAGATGCATGGAAGTGACAATTTCCATGCAGTTATTGATCTGTCCACATCTATGACACAAGTTGATGTTGGAAATGTCAAATCTAGTGCAGGCTAAGTACTTGTGAGTAGGGGTGTTAATGGGTCGGGTCGAGTTGGGTTTTGATGCTACCCAACCTGACTTGAGTGTAAGGGTCGTGTGTTCTGACCTGACCCGACCTAACTCGAAACACGTAAGAGACAAAGTGAAAAATCAGGTCTGTTCGGGTTGGGTTTCAAGTTTTGTTTAAATATCATATGAGCACTTGGACTTCGATATCAAAGCCTGAATCTGCTGGCCTAGATCCATATTTGCTAACCTAATGCACACACTAAAGAGCACTACCAAATGAGTACTTGTGAAGCACATAATTCTTCCTATGCATCTTACCAAAACATTGCAAAGCTTCTTCAAATCTTTCATGCTGCGCATAACCTGACATCATCAAATTCCACAAGCACTAGTTGAGATTCGACGCCGACCAAATATCTTTTTCGCTTAGTCAAGGGACCCTAATCTGATTAACTCGCCTAAGATGGCATTCCACATGAAGGTGTTCTTCTCGGGCATTCTATCGAACACCTTGCGGGCATCAATGAGGCACCCGCATCCCTCGTAAACATTGATGAGCCGATTTTTGATAAAAACCTCAATGAAGAACTAGGTCTTGAGAATATGAGCATGGTTGCAACACGTGTTGCGTGTTGACTTGGAAAGGCCACAATCATCCAAAAGCTCAACGAATGGGGATGAGGTGGTGAGGGAGAGATCGCCCACCAGAGCAATGACAATGACAATCCCCATTGACCCTCCAAAGTCAATCTTTCCACTCTGATCGGTATCCAAATTCAGATAGCTTTGTCAAAACATAGGTCGAGCAATGATTCACCAACTCTCTCTCTCTCTCTCTCTCTCTCAAAGCATCAACCAATATAGAGAAATTGTCAGAAAAACCCAAAAAAGGGAGTAATCTATCGCGGCTTCTTACCTAGAGAGAAGAGGTGAAGGAGAGAAGCAAGTGGCGATTGGGAAGGAACTACTAGCACAAGGGACAAGAAGAGACCAAGGAGATTCAACAAGGAGCTGTCAACGATGCTGGAGTTGATGAGGATGAGAAGGCGGAGACGTCGCAGGCTCCGAAGTTCCAAACTATTTCACAAGGTTTGGTGAGTGTGTTTGGGTTAAAGCCTTTAATGTGCTTGGGTGGAATAATGTTAGACTCTAACTTGATCCAAAACATATATTATATTTGTGTTTATAATTGTTACCTGAATAATATTAAAACCTGAAATATGTACCATACTTATTTCGTGTTCGGGTCATGTTCAAATTTGGTTGGATGGGTTTTTTGGACACCCCTACTTGTGAGGGATGTGTTGTTAGGACTAAAAAAGAGTCAGATTATACACTCATAATCAAACACCACAAAATCTCTCAGGATTGTGTGAAGACATAGACTATGAAAAACATAAAAATATATCTAGGTTCTAGATTCCAAGTTCTACCAACTTAGAACTTATCCATCGAAGTAGGTTTTCCGAATTTTGGAACCTAAAACATACCCTGCATACCTCGGAACTTTGAACTTATAATGTGGTTCTCAGGTTCTAGGTTCTATCTTTAAACCATACTCACCCCTATCTATGAGTGTACAGTAACTATGTTGGTTGTGCATCTAGCTGCAATTCATACATTGGTGATGTGCTTCTTACATGCAAATCACATATTATTATTGCACCTCATATGCTAGTGTCACGGGCTGATCGTTCAGGATCTCGACTGTGCGGCGACTTAGGCTATTTCGGATCGCAGGGGATCGTCGCTCCTAAGCCAAGCCTTCTTCGGATCGATGGATCACTTCACTCACCCGGATCGTAGAGAGAGAAACTAGAGAGAGAAGCTCTAGAGGAAAGAAAGAGAACTCAGATAGCTAATAGTTGGATGATTACAAGTGAGGGGAGGGCACCCCTTCTTATACTTGAGGCCCTCTGATTACAACCATTGATTAACATTCGATCTGGCGGACGAGATCGCACCGCCTCACCTACCATCTACCAGTACTTATGACGTCACCTACCGATACTTATTACGGCGACAACCACCGGCATTTATGACGTCATGGCAACTAACTACATTTAAGACAGGAAGACTCTAGACCACGGCGCAATTATCGGATCGTCCATCCCTGAGAATGATGCGGAAGCGTTGGGATTTTCCGAGGGGTCTTTGGGTCGTTCCATCTCGATCACGAAAGCCCCATTGACGAGGGAAACCTCTCCTCCATGACATTCTCCCTCACTCAATTGAGCGACGTCCTCGGCGCTCACAGCATGGAGGGAGTTCTTCTTGGCGCGAGCTTTTTCTCTCTTCTTCCTATTCCGTTTGGTCCTGACCGAGTCGAACGGCACCTCAAACGGCTTTACAAACATGTGGGCGCACATACCTTTCTTCGGTCCGTACTTGGCATGTGGCATGGACTCTACTTCGGGGAATAGGACTTCGATCGACATGTCTTGAGTTGGCGGTGTCTTTGGTTGATCAGCCATGCGCTTGGCCGCCTTCAAGTTCTTGTCGAGAAGATGGACCGCAGCGATCGTCTTGGTGTTCATTGCCCTTTTGAGCATCAGCACCATGGATGGGCACTTCAGATCAAGCACTATGATGCACTTAGATCCTAGGTCGATCATGGCCCTGGCTTGGTCGAAGAACTGCATCCCCAAGATGAGGTCGTAGTCGTCGAGCAGAACAACTTCAAACGGAATCTTGCCCTTCCATCCGCCAATTTGGACTTCGACCTCCGGAGTTGTTCCTCTACTTGCGAGATCTTCCGAGTTGACGGTTTTGAAGCGCCTTCCGTTCGGCTGTACTTCCAAGCCCAACTTCTTCGCTACTTCGGTTGCCATAAACACATTGGACGCCCCCATATCGACTAAGGCGTAGAGAGTTATTCCACATACTTCGAGTTCAACGAAGAACATGTCTACTTGCTCCGTATTCTTCTTGGGCATAGGTTGTGTTTGTATGGCATTGAGATTTATCCCACCGAGTCGGATTTGCCGCTTCTCCTCCTTTGGCCGTTCTTCTTCTTCGACGGAAAGGATGGCGTTCACCCGGTGCTTTTGTGGACACTTCTGCGTCCAGTGATTCCCTTTGCAAATGAAACAAGGTGAGGGCGGAGGTTGTTCAAACTTACTTGAGTAGTTCGTATTTGGTCGACTTCCTTGGATGGGTTGTCTGGATGAACTTTCTCCCCACTTCCTTGTTTGGCCACCTTGATACTTGGGGCCACGGGAGTTGTCACCACTTTCATCCTCGGAGGGCTGATCCGACCTCCAGTCCCTTGTCCGATACTTCGTTGCATCGAACTTGTTGAGGTCGATGAGCGACTCGGCTACGGTTAGAGCCTTCGAGAGATTCCTCCATCCATGAACGCTCCGAAAGCCTCTTCATCTCCAAGATTGTTGATCTGGAGCTTGAGTTCAGTGAATTCCTTCACGTACTCTCGGACCGTTCCTCGTTGTTCGAGGCGATGGAGTTTGCTACGAGCTTCCTGTTGAGCGAACTCGGGGAAGAAGTACTCCCGAAATTCCTCCACGAAGCCATCCCACGTCTCCACGGGATGGGCACCGCGCTTAGTCTCATCACACCTATTGCGCCACCACAACATCACGGTATCAGTAAGGTACATGGCAGCGATTCGTACCTTAACATTTTCTTATTGGATGTTGGCGGCTCCGAAGTATTGCTCCATACTCTAGACAAAGGTGTCCACCTCTTTGGCGGATCGATCACCCTTGAACTCTTTGGGCTTCGGCACATCCAGCTTGGACACTGCTTGGGTAGGCATCGCTCCGTCGCGATGCTTAGTTTGCACAAGGCGAGCTCCGTCTTAAGTTCTTGGATCTCCACCTTCATGACATCAATTTCATCCCATTGGGGGTTCTCCACTTCCATGGTTCGGACGCGTTCCCTCAAGTCGTCGATCGATCCATCGAGGGCATCATCCCTTGCCTGAAGAGGGACCGTCGCATCGTTGATGGCGTCCGTGAAGTCTTTGCGAAGGGAGCTTTCAACCTCCATGATCCGTTCTTGAACATCGTCGAGTCCTTCGATCATGTCGGCCATGGCACTTCGCATCTTCCCAAACTTTTCATCAAGCGCAGCAAGGGCTTCCGGTGAGGTTGCTCTCTTCTTGCTTCGACCGCGAGTCTCTTTGACTGGAGCGGCTTCTCCATCCACAATAGCTTCTTGGCTCGACATTCCTTCGAACAGTTGGTGCTCATCTTCTTACTTCTCTCTTTGCTCTGATACCACTTGTCACGGGCCGATCGTTCAGGATTTCGACCGTGCGGCGACTTAGGCTATTTCGGATCGCAGGGGATCGTCGCTCCTAAGCCAAGCCTTCTTCGGATCGATGGATCACTTCACTCACCCAGATCGTAGAGAGAGAAACTCTGGAGGAAAGAAAGAGAACTCAGATAGCTAATAGTTGGATGATTACAAGTGAGAGGAGGGCACCCCTTCTTATACTTGAGGCCCTCTGATTACAACCATTGATTGACATTCGATTTGATGGACGAGATCGCACCGCCTCACCTACCATCTACCAGTACTTATGACGTCACCTACCGATACTTATTACGGCGACAACCACCGACATTTATGACGTCATGCAACTAACTACATTTAAGACAGGAAGATTCTAGGCCACGGTGCAATTACCGGATCGTCCGTCCCTGAGAATGATGCGGAAGCATTGGGATTTTCTGAGGGGTCTTTGGGTCGTTCCATCTCGATCACGAAGGCCCCATTGACGAGGGAAACCTCTCCTCCGTGACACTAGCACCATGGATAGTTGAACGCATAAACATTTACACTGACACTGTAGTACAATTAACACGTATAATAAGCAAACCCTAACTCTCTTTTGTACATGTTCAACCAATTCAAGTATCGTCTCCTTCTACCTATCCATTTGAGCTTTTGAGTCGAACTTTCTAAAAAAACAAACAAGTTGGGAAAGACTTGATATGCTTGTGTTGATTTATCTTTGTGTGAATGTACCACGTGGCTATGTTTGGCTGTGCATCTAAGCTGCAATTCAAACATTGCGATGTGCATCTTACATGCAAATCACGTATTGTATCCGCATCTCGTATGCTAACATCATAGACAGTTAACGCATAAACAGTGACCCTGGCATCATGGTACAATTAACGCATAAACTAAGCAAATCCTAACTCACTCTCTTCCATGCACGTTCAGCCAATTCATGTGTCGGTTCCCAACAATCTCTCCAAGAAAGACCATTTTGCATCGTTCCACCAAGCATCGTTACAAAATCAACAAAGAAACGAACGCGTCAACTTTAGCAAGCCGAATAAGAACAGCATTATACATAGTAAAAAGAAGTAAAAACAGGGAGGACAACGAAGATGAAGTGGCCAAGGATCACTCTTTCTCGATCGATTGCTCCTCGAGGGACTAATCCCACCTTATCATAACTCCTCTTATCAAGTGTACTATGTCGAAATCCATTTACAAAGTGTCGTAACATCCAAACACTTGAGAAGTTTCTGATCAACAACTGGGATCTATTCTTTTGTGATCCCACCGCTGTCGACTCATGGAGGTACCAATCCTTGAGGGATTGTAGAATCCCCTTCGATAAGGAGTCCTATAAGTGGATGCGTAATTGCATTGATGCATGAATATAAAGATAACGATTCATGTAAATTCTCGAGAATCTAATCCTTGGCGTATGTTATGACATCAAATATATTGAGTAGGGCAAAAGTCAAGGTGACCTCTACCTGTTACAGCCGAAGGCCGGATCGATCCACCTGCACGGACCATCAATGAAAAAACTGATGATCTTGGGACAACTGAGAGAGGTGGGCAATGAAGTCCTGCATGCATGCATGCGATTTGATCGAAAGAAACCAATAAATGCCAGCTGATGACAGTGTCGGGTGAGTGGACTGTGTGTTCTGAGATTCACATGCGTGGCCTGAGTCGTCCTGACCCAGTCTTGATTGTGCTAGGGAAATTTGTCAAAAAATTTCTAAATCTATTATACAACAGATAATTCGATCATAAAAATTTTAATTATGTCAATTCAATTCTAAACTTTTTAATGATTTGTCAATTTAGTCCAAATTTTTTGACGGTTTGGAAATTTAGTTATTTCAGCCAATTTCAATTGGAAATTGTTGATATGGCGATCTAATTAGCACGGATCGTCTTATGTGGTATGATCGACATTGACTAGGCAAAATTTTTTATTTGTCCAAACTTTTTATATATTTTTTATTTTTTCTTATCTCTTTCCTTCTTTTTCTAGTTGGCGAGGCTCGTCCTGGTCAAATATAGTGATGTTCGAACCTTGCTAAAAGCTGGTGAGGCTAACCTCGCCTAGTGACAATGAAATCAACCCTTGCTAGGGGGAAGGGTGAGGGTGAGGCTCCGATGAGTTCGACCTTGACCATCCTTAACTCTTGTTGGTTGATGAGGCCATTGAAAGAAGGAAAGAAAAGAGAATTTTTTTTTTTTTTAAATATGAAAAATTATGCTCATTAGTTTCGCGTAAAACAGCTGATGTGGACTGAATCAAATGAATTATATTAATAAATCGTCAAAAAATTTAAAATTAAACGATTTTATTTAAAAAATTTAAGGTTGAACTTGATCACGGGCGTATGAGCAATTTTTGTTTTTTTTGGGGGACAATTTTCTTGTCGTGCGCTGGCTCGCTCTTCCATGAATCGTGACCGCTGTCGGTCTGAGGCCCTCTGGAATTTGCTCTCCCTCTTTCCCCTTCTGATGTCAACTTGGTCGCATCGCCCAGAGCGGCACGTGGGACAAAGACTGTACGGGCCGGGTGATGTCAGATCCTTCATTGTTTTGCCCTCTGTTCTCGACCCCCTTCTGTTCGGTTGCGTTGCGTCAGTGTGAAATGCACGGAGACTCGGGGGAGGAGCAGCGACGATATAAACGTGATGAGTTGGCCGTGGGGAAGGGGACAAACCCTAGGGAGATTTTTGGTCGAGCGATGAGGGAGGGATCTCTCACGCCTTCCGAGAAATTGCGAATTTGATTCACATCATGAGCGAGTCTCCTCTTGCTCTTGCGCCGCGTGGGTTGACTGCGGCTGGTTGACTGGGGCTTACCTCATGTGAATAGATTTTCCCAGTTGCTTTGTGTTGAAAATATGGCCCATACTCCTTAGCGATACCAAGATGTGGTCAAAATTGACTGAGAGGGTAATGTATGGAAGCCACCCTAATAGGGTTTAGGAGTTAGCGCACTTGGTTGTCGGAGAGATTTTATAGTTTGAGCTTGCTTTTTAAGGATAGTTTGGGTTTCAATTCATGAATAATCAGTGCTGCTTATATATGTAATTTCTTTATCTTTTAATAAAGAATGGTAATAGAGAGATGAAAATTGCTAATTATAGTGAATTCTATTATAATGTAGTGGTCTTGATTTCTCTTCTTTGTTTTTACTCTCTATTTTGTTGTGTTTGCGCACTTAACTTAACACTTTGTAGGGTTGCGCATTGTGTTGTGTGGCCACGACTTAACTCTTGTGAAGAGATTTTCCCAGTTGCTAGCAATTTCAATATTATTGCAGTGATAGGCTTGCCTTTGAGTCGTTAGTCATGCCACCGAATAGTTTTGGCTCGACCCTATAGCGGTAGGTGTGAGCATAATTTCATGATAGAACCCGGAACCAGAGAATGAGATCGGTGAGAACTTGTTGGTTTTCGGGTTTCAAGACATACAAGTTATGTTTCAGATTCCAAAAATGGGAAAACCTATTTGGACGGGTACATTCCAAGTTTTTAGGTAGTTGGAACCTAGAACCTGAAACATGAACCTAAGATAAATGTTTGTGTTTTTCTAGTCACGTCTTTATGTAATCTTGCAGTATTTCACGGCATTCGATGATGAGTGTACATTTTAGAATTCATTTTATGATTGAGACTTTTACTTTGTTAGTATTATATATTTTTTGTGTCTAAATATAAGCGGTGGCCAGTAAATTAGTCATTAAATGTGATGACTCACTTTATCATTTGGTTAATGACATAAGTGGAACCTGGATAAATCTTGAAATTAACCCTAAAACCTATGATATAGCAAGTTTTAGGGTATGCAGGGTAGGTTCCACGTTTCAAATAAAGAGAAACTTGTTCCAACTAGCAAGTTCTAGGTTCTAGGTTTTAGGTTCTAGGTGAAACCTATTTGGAACCTAGAACCCTCACCCATATTTAGCGGATGTGAGGCTACTGTGATAAATGTCAAAAAAATGGTCTCTAATGCTGGTCGTTCCGCTCCATCCTTCTGACCAATAGAAAAAGAAATTTGGAGAGAGAAAAATTCGGAGAATTTTTTTTTTTAGCTTCGATCCATCATTTTCAAAAAAAAAAAACTTTCGAAAATTCTGAAAATAAACGTGGACAACTCAATCGATGGACAAATTTTTTAGCCCTTGCGCTACGGTCATCCGACAAACTGGGAAGGCGATAGTAGGGGATGGAAGCAGGCCCGACTTGCCAGGATGGTCAGTCCAAACTTGTTGGCCCACATCGTTAATCTGGCATTAGTTAGAATTATTGTGTCGTATCTGGAGCCGAGTTATGTCGGAAGAAGTGAGAATGATTATGACGTGCGCATAAAAAAGAAATAGAACCCACCCAATATGTAGCCCTTAAAATAAATGAATAATTGACATTAAACAAAAAAAATTCATGATATATTTAGGGCATCATGGCCCTCGCCTACGTCTGGCGAGGCTTGATGCCCTTGCTCATGGCTGGTGAGGGTTGTGATAGCCTTTGCCCAAACCAAGCGAGTATCACTAGCCTTTACTTGTGGCCAAGTTGGGAAAAGAAAAGAAAAAGTAAAGGAAAGAAAAAAAGTATTAAAAAGTTAGAAAAATTTTAACAAATTGTTCACATTAGTATCGACCAACCATATAGGATGTATGTTATCTCTGTCGTCTATGTTAGTGATTTTCGATCAAAATTGGCCAGATTAACTACATTGAAAAATTATCAAAAAGTTTATAATTTAATAGGTATAGTTAAAATATTTAGAATTGAATTAACGTAAGTGTATTAGGTTTATGAAATTTTTGGGTACTTTTCCCTGTGATTGGGGGTCAGTGGTCGTTAGATGTAGTACGGTCAGGTTTGTCGGCTTGAATTGGAAGGAAGGGCTTTGCTTTCCAATCGCTTTTCGAGGCTAGTTTAAACGAGCATGGGCAACTTTCAGAATTCACCCATCGCTTTCGCCCTGGAGCGGGTCGCTGCCCCCTCTCCCCTGGTCACTTAAAAGGGCAAAGCCGCCAGAGTGAGTCTAAAGTGTCATAAGTCGCTAGAAAAAGAGGGAACGCGTCATGACAAGTAATGACATGTGCTTTGCAAATTCTACGAGATAAACATTATAAAAAACACAAAATAGATCTTACCAAAAAAAAAAACAAAAAACTGACGCAGCGCGGGCCAAAATTTTGACGGTACAAATTATATGGGATGTGATTATAATTGAAGAGGGGCATGCAAGTTTCGCTCTCGGTGCTCGCCCACCACGACTGACGATGAATTGAACACTCTGCATCGTACAATTTTGTCCGGTCGATGCATTGGCGTGCTTTTTCCTTCCGACAGGATCACGGGTCGTGGATCGGCATCCACGTTCTTTCTCATTCCTAGGGGTCGGAGGACCAGGGCGTCGACAATGATGGCATGAAACGTCGTTCTTCCTTTCATACAGAACCCCAGAGGGGCAAAATTTTTTTACAGATCCCGCTCGTCGTCCGTCCCTCTGCTGACCAGATCGAATGACACCCCATGCGCTAACCCGATCCTAACGTTTCTGGGATCTATGGCGGACCCTCTATTTCATGCAGGGAATCGGCAGGGTCTCGGAAACCGCAGTGAACTCAATTCTCATGACGCCCCCTCGTAAGCATGGGGCTTTGGATAGCAACCGGCATTGTTTTCGTGCTTCTTTCCAACATGCATACGGTCGTTCGGGCACGCATGAACTATTCTCTCGCTGAAAGTGCGTCCCTCGCCAAGTCGAGCGGTCTGATAAAAGAGCCGCTTATCCATTCGCAATGGCATTTTATGTGAGAGTCGAACGGTGCCCTGGTGATTTCACAAACCTTTTACATCCCGGATGCAATTCTCACTCGGCATCTTTTACCAGCTCGGGAAAGGACTTAGCTTGCATCATTAGGTCGCTGTTATCATTGACGACGGCATCATGTATCTTTCTGTCTTCGTTCATCGAATGAAATGCATCGTTCAAATGATCCATGCAAATCATGTCCGATTTCAAAATCATGCGCTCTCGACCAACCGGCAGAAAAGATGAGGATGCTTCAACTTGAAAAATAAATCCATTTCCCAGTAGATGGCCTTCTGCATTGTCTCCAGTCACCCGCATACCATTCGCACCAATTTTACATGGACATGAGATCTTTCCAGTGACACTTTCACCAGAAAATGTCAAGTCAAGACACTGCTGCAAGCCGTCCCAATAATCTAGGGTTGCCCTAGATCGGTTTGTCTGACTTCTAACCATTTCAAATGTGCCGAAAATGAACAGGATATGGATCTGCCGGAGCGAAAAGAAAGTACGTTGAAAAAAGAGTTTTAGAACATAATGCTTAGTTTCCACCCTTAAATCATGTTACAAATACATCATAAACGAACCCCAAAGATTCACTTAACACTAATGATAAATAGCAGCTACACTATAGATTAAAAGGCTGATAGAAGAAAAAGGTCTGTGTAGCAAGACACATCACAAATTAAGGAATGATACTATTTTTCCTCCAAGTTCAAGAACAATGAGCTGATGGTAAGTTTGATTTTATAAAGTTGCACGCTTTTCCTTTCAAGTTGCACTTCCAGTTTCGTCCGATAAAAAGTTATTCAGGCAAGGAAACATGCCGACTTGATTAAAGGAATTCAACAGCCATGATATCGTGTATTCGAATGAGATCAACACTTCAAAGTGATCGACTGGATCATACTTTTGTACGTCATGGGATGCACTAAAACAGTAACAGATAAAGTAGTCCAACTGACCAGAAGAATGAGACCTGACACTGTAGATTAAGTTTGATTCAAAAGTATCCTGGAAACTGTTTTCCCAGAGCAAGGTACATGAGAACTCAAATTGTGCGGAAGGCTATTTAACCTTGCTTTTTTCAGTGTAAGATGTAAGTGTTACAAAGCAGATGAAGAACAACAGCTTAGGGGCATTCCCTACCATTGCAAATAGAGCTAATAATTTGAAAAGATAAAGGTAGGAACCTCAATATAGCAGCCAAAATAACATTTGTCTGGAAAAGTCTAATTTCCGTTCTACCTACAACATTTTTACGCACATTAGCCCAAATAATATGGGTCTTTGACGCTAGAGAAAGTGTAGAGAAATAGGAGGTAACGTAAGTGAGAATTAAATTAGATAGGTCGCTTGTCACTTGTAGGAATTCACCTAAGAAATAAGAACACAACAATAAATCCTTATTCTTCTCAAGCCAAAGGCTAAATGAATTACCACTCAAATCAAGTCTACCTTCTTATTCATCATAGCATGCTTATATAGACAATCTTGGAATAACCCTCTAAGTAACAAGTAATTACTAGACTGTTTGGGAAGACAAAAGGACTCATAGGCAAGATAAACTAGATAACATCAACAATTAAATAAGGATTCTAAAAGTTTTAAACGACATTTACTTGACATTGAAAATATAAGAAATAAATGATGTTGGGTGCATGTATCCAAGATTTGCTTGTTCCAATGTACCAAATTAATGGTCTTTAGATGAATGTGGACACCCTTCTAAACGTCAGGCTACCAAAGTATTGGTATGGTTATTGAAGTATCAATAACAATGCGAGGTTACTGAAGTATTGTAACTATGTGATCGATAACTCCTTCATAGAACCTATGTCGTCTTCAAATGCTCTAGCATCGGACACTTTTGCTGCGTGTAAACTTGTCCCTAGGTTTTCAGTCTTCATTTTCATGGTAAGGAGAAAGATCTGCAACATTGAATGTTGCCAAAATAGCTATTCACTAGGGAGTTCAATTTTATAGGCATTGTCTCCAATCCTTTGCAACAATTTGAAAGGTCTGTCAATCCTAGGCTTTAATTTTTTGTGACGACCTCAAGGAAATCTTTCCTTTCTAAGATGTAGCCAAACAAAATCTCCTTCCTAAAAGCTATGGGCTTTCAATGTTTATTGGCTCTCGCTCGATACTTCACATTGTGCTTTATGATCCTTTCCCAAATTTGCTCATGAACTTTCCTTAGATAGTTGGCATGATCCACAGCATCTCCACTAAAATGTTGAGAGATGGGAAAGGAGCTAAGTCCAAGGGACTCATAGGATTCTTCCTATTGTTTGGCTTGAAAACCGGTTGTAAGCAAATTTAGTTTGAACCAAAGTGAGGTCCCATTGATGCAAGTTATTTCCGATTAAGCTCCTTAAAAGATTTCCCAAACTCCAATTAACAACTTCAATTTGGCCATTGGTTTGAGGATGATGAGATGAGCTAAATTGAAGTATTGTGCCTAGCTTCTTCCAAAGTGTACACCAAAAATTACTAACAAAATGTGAGTTTCAATTGGAAGTCATTGTCTTCAGAGTATCATAAAGTTTCATGATCTCTTGTAAGGGGTAGTTGGGACTAGTAATGGAGTATACAAACTGGTGTGTTGAGTATGGCTTTCGGCAATGTGACAAGTTCGACACCGCTCTACATGTCTCATGACATCTTTCTCCATGTGAGGCTAGAAAAAAATTTTCTTTGACAAGAGAGAGTGTCTTGTCTCTTTCAAAATGAATCCTCTACCACGGGCTTCATTAATAATGGCTTCCCTCAGAGGACTTTTCAGTATGCACAAACAATTATTCTTGAATAGAAACCCATATTGCAACAAGAACTACTGAATTGGAACCTTTGAATAATTTTTTCAAATTTGCCCAAAATCCCAATCATCTTCATGAAGCTCCTTAATCATGTCAAAGCCTAAGACCTTCACTTACATTGTAGATAGTAAGGAATGCTTACGGCTTAATGCATCTGCCACTCGATTAAGAGTTCTAACTTTATGCTTGATAAGAAAAGTGAAAGCTTGAAAAAACTTTATCCACTTGGCATGCCGATTGTTGAGCTTATGTTGAGTATTTACATACTACAAGGTTTTATGATCCAAATAGAGAACAAATTCTTTGAACAATAGATAATGCTGTCAATGATCTAAAGCTCTAATAATAGCATAAAATTCTTTATAATAAGTAGAGTAATTCTTGCGGGAATTATTCAACTTCTCACTAAAGAACCCAATAGGCTTTCTTTCTTGGCTAAGTGCTGCACCAATTCCCACATTAGACGCATCATGATCAACTTCAAAAACTTTATTGAAATCTGGAAGTGCAAGAATAGGAGCCTCGGTTACCTTCTTTTTAAGGAGTTTGAAGCTTTGTTGTGCCTCTTTGGTCCACTTGAAATTTCCTCCCTTCAAGTATTGGGTGATAGACAAAATAATAGTGCTAAAATGCTTGCTAAATGGCGATAAAATGATGCAAAACCATGGAAACTCTAAATATCATGTACAGTTGTTGGAATGGACTAACTTATAATTGCCTCCACCTTGCTAGAATTCATCTTGATGCATTCTTTAGAAACAACATAGCTTGGGAAGACAAGACTATTGGTAAAGAAGCGACACTTCTTTAAGTTGGCCTATAACTTTTGCTCCCAAAAAACCCTGAAAACTTGGAAAAGATGCTCCAAGTATTGCTCTTGAGTAAAACTATAAAAAAGATTGTCATCCAAATAAATAACAACAAAGCTGCCAACAAATGGTTTATAAATATGATTCATAAGGCGCATAAATGTACTAGGAGCATTAGACGGGCTGAAAGGCATGATCATTTACTCATAGAGGCCATCTCTTGTTTTGAATGCAATTTTCCATTCATCTTTGGCTCTTATTCGAATTTGGTGATATCCACTTCTAGAATCAATCTTGGAAAATATAATGCGCCATGAAGTTTGTCAAGAAGATCATCAAGTCGAGGAATAGGAAAACGATACTTGATGGTAATCTTGTTCACCACTCGACTATCAATATACATACGCTATGACCCATCCTTCTTTGGCACGAGAAGAGTAGGGACAACATATGGACTCACGCTTTCTCTCACCATTACTTTAGTCAAGAGTTCATCTACTTGTCATTGAAGTTCTTCATGCTCCTTAGGGTTTGTTCGATAGGATGCCTTATTTGGAATGAGGACTCCCGAGACAAAATCAATGTAATGTTGAATGTCCCTTATAGGTGGAAAATTGGGTACAATATCTTTCAAAACGACGTCCTTAATTCTTGAATAAGAAGTTCTACTTTAGAAGATATATCATAATGTTCTTCATTCTCTTCTAACATTACAAAAGCGAATGCCTTCAAGGATTCTTTCAAAACCTTATCAATTTTAGATTTAGAGAGTAAATTATTCGCTTCCCCATTAGATGGTTTAGGAGTGCTCTCTATTTTAGAAGGACCCAAAATCATTTTGATTCCATCTTTCTTAAAAGCATAAGTATTTTTGAACCTATCATGCTAAGTTTTTCAATCAAATTGCCATGGCCTCCCAAGAAGCAAATGGTAAGCATCCATGGGAACAACATCATACCACACTTTATCATTATATGTTTTCCAATGGAAAACTGCATAAGATATCACTTATCAATCCTTACCTTGTTTCCTTTGTGAAGCCAAGAGAGTTTGTAAGGTTATGGGTGTTTCTCTGTCTTGAGGTGCAACTTGTCCACCATTGTTGTAGCCACTCTGTTCTCACAACTTCCTCAATCGATGATGACATCATGCACCTTTCCATGAGAAGTGCATCTAGTATGAAAAATGTTACATGGAAGCCACATACAGTCCTCATTAAGAGTAACATTTAAAACTCGATGAAAAATTAGAGATTCTCCTTAATCTCCATAGATAACTTCATCTTTTTCCTCGAATGTTTTGTTGGAACTAAGGGAGTCTTCATGTTGCTCTTCCTCAAGATCTTCTTCTACTAGAGAGACGATCTTGCGATTAGGACCTTTAGATGCAATATGTTCAAACCCTTGACATTTGAAACATCGAATAGAGTTAGGGTGCTTAGAACTTGATGCTCCATCATTCTTAGGAGTCAACTTTGAAGCGGTCGTCCTAATCTTAGAGTAGATACTCTCTTGCTTTTAGAAAAGTCTTCTTTCTTCCGATACCAAGAGGTATGACCACGAGCTTCTTTAAGTTATCGTTCCACCTTGAGTGTAAGTTGATTAACATCATTATAAGTCTAATAAGGTTGAAGTTGGACAACGTTACCGATTTCAGATCAAAGTCCAGTAAGGTAGCAGGCAATAGTTTGCTACTTTTCTTGGGAAACATCCTAAAGCATCATGAGGTGATCAAATTTCGTAGTATATTCTTCCATGGATAGTTCCTTTTATTTGAAATTGTGGAATTGAAGGAAAGTATCTTAACGATAATTCGGTGGCAAAAAATTCTTCAATTCTTTCCTTATCTTTTCCCATGTTACGATGCGGCTTCTTCTTTCACAAGCTCTTTATTTCTTCAAGTGCTCCCATCAAATAGAAGTGTGCCTTTTGAGTTTGATAACAACTAGTTTCACCTTCGATCATTCAGGATGTCTCTGTAGTCAAAGACTCTTTCTATAGCATGCACCCAATCCATAAATTCTTCCGGTTGCATCTTCCCCTCGAATTCAAGAATATCAACCTTTACATAGGAATCTTGCTCAATTCCATGGAACCTTCAATATTAATGTTGAGAAAGCTCTTCCTCACTTGAAGCATGACTGCGAGCACTAGTGTTAACACCTAAATTTTTAGATTATTTCACTTGTTCATCACATATATATTAAGCATTTCATTGCATTTAGATTTTTAAAAAAATATTGGAATTAGAGAATAATCCGACTATGGAGGGAGGTTTAAAAGGTTTTAAATTTCGATCTTTGAAAATGATTTTAAATTTTGGAGCCATTTTCGGTTGAGCGGTTTCCTTTATATGCGGAAGATCGTCATTTGTTGAGTGAATATATGCTACAATCGAGGGAAATATTTAACAAATCATTTTTGGTTGAGCGGTTTCCTTTATATGCGAAAGATCATCATTTGTTGAGTGAATATATGCTATAATCGAGGGAAATATTTTTTGAATAACAAATCATTTTTTTCCCTCTATAAATAGAGGCCAAGAGGAGAGGATTCAGAGGTGAGAAAATGGTCAAAGGTGAGGAAAGGTTGAGAGAGGAAAGGCTGAAAAAAAGTGAGGGGAGATGTGAGAAGGTGAGAGGAGTAGACGGAGAGGTCTGAAAAAGTGAAAAAAAAAAAAACAAAGGTGAAAAAGGTGGGGGATGTGAGAAAAGTGGAGAGTGGAGGAAGGGGATTGAAAGAAGGATTTGGGGAAAATTAAAAAAGAGAGGCGAGAGTCTGGGACTAAGTGGCTGCTTGTAGAGAAAAAATAAGGAAAAAATAGAGGGGGGGAGGGCCTTTCACAAAGTCTTGACACATACACAAAATTCGTCTTCATCTCTTTCATCAAAGTGGAGGAATGTGAATCAGTAGAAGCAGAAATGCTGACAAATAACTAACCCGCAATGAATAAGGAAGGTATAGTAATAAAGAAAAAGAACAGTAGAGAAAATGTGTCCAAGGGAGAGAGTCTCATTCATGGGTCAAAAAGAATGGAGAAAAGCTGCCACACTAGCAAGCCAACCGAGTCGCACCCTCTTTCGGTGAAGTAGTCTTGCGAGCATCCATACCATCCTCGCTTCTCCTTCATTGCAACACAGCCACAAACTTACGCCTCACCAGTCCAGCTTGTCATTGGTTCCGGCGTTTATGTTCGGCCACAATCTCTAGTGACCACCACAGTATCATTAGCGTCACTGGTGACTAGCAGTCTCATCCCGACGTTTCCTCCAAAGCTATTGACTCTACCTTGTCCAGTTGACGTTTTGTGTTGATTTTTCATTCCGTGTTCAGGTTCTTGGTGCATTGGCTTGACTCGGGGTGTTAGGATTGCTGCTAGATCATCAACTTTCGATTGCCGATCACATACCAAGTGCTAATGTGGTCTCGATCGTACTTCCTCATTGGTTCGCTAGCCTTGTCGTTGCTACCGCCCTCACAAAAGCAGTGACCTGAACTAGATGAATTCTCACACTACTTGGGAACTCATCATTGGGATCTTTGCATTGTTCTTTGTTAGTTGCATTCTCCAAGATAATTCTCTACTGAATCAGGTAGTTTTCTTTAACTAAAATTAATTTGGTCATTTTCTTATTTAGTTTTACAATTATTTGATTCTTATTGCGATTGGTGATTTGTTAGGCATTATCTAATTAAGAATATTTTCGTGTCGAGGGTCATAATAATAAAAAATGCTAAGTCGAGAGACATCGGATTATGTTTTTGATTATCATAATCTTCCATCTTGGGTCGTGATATATTACATGTTTATATGGTTATGTTTATTGCTTGTGTTGATTTTACATTAGCTTATTTTCTCAATAATAAAACATAAAAAAAAACATTCACATTGCACAAAAGTTTGACAATTATGTTGTTCTAGAAGTGCATCCTAGGTTTATGTAATATTTTTTAGATGAAATTATCTAATAAGACTTAGCTTAGTTTCGGACTTTGATTTTCATAAAATAAAAAATGAAAAAAATGAAAAAAAAAAGATCATGCATACACATATGGCATAAATACTTCATTCATCCTACATCATGTAGCACATGCATATTTAGTGTCATGTAAATAGATTCCACACATGTTACAATAGTTTTCAATTAACATATGTTATTAGAGCTAAGCCATTTGAATTGCATGTCGTATGTCATTAGAGTAAGAATCATGCATGTTAAATCTAGATTAAAGTCATACATAATTAATTTTACAAAAAAAAATTCAAAAAAAAGATGTCATCCCATTTAGAAATTATGTTTGGAGCATGCATTATTAGTTATAGCTTATTTTGCTTTAAGGTTTATCATGATTCTTACATTTATCCTTTTGGACTTGTTGAATGTTATTGATTGTGATTCACATGACCACTCATTTCCATGTTAGTGGTTTAGGTTAAAATCAACCAAGATTGCTTGCAAAAAAAAAAAATTGAAACTTAAAGAGAAATGGTATCGAAATGGCACTAGTTTAACTTAGAGTAACCAAATCTCCGAACCTATTGAATCTTTGGTTCGCAGAACTTATCCTCCCATATTTTACTTGAGTTTCTAATAAACTCTAATTGATTAGTGGTGGCTCCTAATTGAATAAAATTGCATGTTTAACAATGTTAAATTTTGAGTATTAAGTTGTGGTTGGTAGGGATTGGGAGAGTCCGTACTAAGTCTTCAAACTTAGTAATCCATTAGTCTTCCCATGGTGATTCATCTTCAGGAATTATGTCGTGAATCATCACGTTTCAAAAGTTTGAAGCATTGCAAACGCTCTTGTAGTTGCTACACTTGTCTCCTTAAATCATCTACCTCCATGTCTCATAGGTCTCTTTACTAAGCTGTAAAAGACTCAATGTTTGGTCCACGTCAATGACGACTAGCCATTGAACCAAAGGTCCGATACCAATTTGATGCTGGAGAAAGTGTAGAGAAGTAAGAAGTAACCTAAGTGAGAACTAAATTGGATATGTTGCGTTTGAAGCCAAAGCATTCTGAGACTACACCGGTTCTATGAAGGAGTTATCGATCACATCACATTGTTATCGATACTTCAATAACCATACCGATACTTCAGTAGCCTTGCGTTTGGAAGGGTGTCCACATTTATTCGAAGGCCATTAATTCAGTATATTAGAACAAGCAAATCTTGGATACGTGCACCAAACAACATTTATTTCTTATATTTTCAAGGTTAAGTAAATGTTGTTTAAAGTTTCTAGAGTCCTTATTTAATTGTTAATGTTATCTAGTTTATCTTCCCTATGAGTCATTTTGTCTTCCCAATGAGTCTAGTAATTACTAATTACTTGGAATGTTGTTCCAAGATCATCTATATAAGTATGCTATGATGAATAAGAAGGTAGACTTGATTTGAGTGATAATTCATTTAGCCTTCGACTTGAGAACAAGAAGGATTTCTTGTTGTGCTCTTATCTCTTAAGTGAATTTCTACAAGTGGCGAGCGATCTATTCAATTTGGTTCTCATTTTTGTTACCTTCTACTTCTTTGCCCTTCTCCAGTGTTAGTGTCGGTTCACTTAGTTGAAGCTGCTTATAGTTGCACTTTATCCAAATGCTATATATGGTTGCTAGAAAGGATACCTAGAAGCTCTTTAGCCTTCATATTAAAGAAGCATAAACAATATTATAAGAGAAGTTATACAATCTGCATTGTGAGAAATAGAAAGTCGATAGTTCAAGGTAAATTTGTATGCCAAACAAATGCATCATAAGCTTAGTGAGCTCAAGCTAGATAACTCTTTTTTTTTTTTTTTACCACAGGATAATTCTCTACTATGCAGTTAATTATATAATGCACAAAGTCCGGATATATTATAATAGACATCACACTTTTATTTCCTCCAATGAACCTAACCTCAACTATTTCTTGCACAACCTAGGAAGGCAACTTGTAATAATGAATTGTAGGATATTTCAATAGTAAAAAACAAAAGTTGGTTGAAACCAAGGTAGAAATCTAAAGTATATCTATTCCTCCATACAATTTATCTAAACCTAATATCAATCTCAAAATGATTAATTATTGATTCAAAATCATGGACGATGCAATAGATTGGCTTCCAATAATTGACAAAAAAGAGAAAAATGTCATCTAGTGGCATCGATCCTTCTTTAGCAAGGTATAACCATTGCTAAAATTTGGATTTCTTTTCAATTGTTTTTCTTTAAGTGTATCAACCATGATTAATCTTCACATAGAGAGGTATCAAATCAAAATGCTACTTAAGAAAGTTGAGACATTGACGGTGTGAGGTACTCTAACCATTTTGTACAACGAAATTGACCCAAAAAAAAAAAGTTATAGAGACACTAGTCGACTCGAGTTGAGGGTGGCCTTAGTTGGCGAAGATTGGTTCAAGTCTCGTGATCTCCTCCCCCTATTTATGTCTTCTAGAGAAGTAGCAAGACATTCATCCATAATAACTTGTGAATCATCTAATGAATTACAACAAGAAAGAATTAGTTTCGATACCAAGAAAGAATCACTTTCAACAACAAGTGTGGACTCCCAAGTCATTAATCCAGGTGGACTAGACTAAAAAAGGATGACGCAAAAGCCATCGCAAACTTAATCACCAAGGGCTGGACTTGGGTTCTTTCCCAATTTAGCTTTCTTGATACTTAAATCCTTCCCGTCATGAGTGATTTCTCTTGATGTACACTAGCCAAGAAACAACTAACGAAAATGAAGCATCATCCACTCGTTCCCAAATGAGTTCTTACTTGATTAAAGTCAAGACTCTCAAACCCACAAATCTATCCATATCATAAAAAAGTCAACTCTTTTAAGTATTTTGATAAGCTGAGTAAGGGATGTTGGAAATGTTATAGAAGCTGAAATCCCAATTATATATGTATAGATAAAACTCATGCATAATCAAGATTGAATGTAGAAACATAAAAAATTCTATACTAGCCTCTATCCATTGGTAAAGTTCAATTGAAGCTTAGATTCACAAAGTTTTAAATGATAAATAAATGGGTGTTTCTAGCCAATTGCCCTCTCAACGTTAATTGTGCGTTTTCTTTGATTATTCAGATAATGAGAGGATTTGGTTTAGACCTATTTATATACTCATTCAAATCCTCTCAAATAATGTCTTCCATCTAGATAATTATCTTTAAATTGGGTGATTACCATAGTTATCATGCAACTCAATACGAACAATAAAAAGTCAATGAAATTAATTAATGTAATCAATAATAAACTGAATGTGGGATCACATTATAGGTATCATAACATTCTTCCACTAGATCCCAACATTTCATAAAACAAAATATTGAATCAAATCCATGAAAACTTCATGCTAAAAAGAAAACACATGAATCGCAGCAATAAGTGCTCTTTGCATGAATATTATCTTTAATGTATCACGATGTGTTTTATTAGCTTAGACGTGATAAGATAATTTAATGAATAAACCTTATTTTATTCTAGGTAAAAAATTATTGTTGTTTTAGAAACAAATGAATGTATATACCAAAATTGAGAAAAACATCACAAATAAATAATAGTTTCACAAATTTGTCCATACGAAGAAATTTTACATGAGTTACAATTTCCATCCACACCCCATGATTATTATATCTCATTAGTGGCATGGCATGTCTTTAGTTAAATGATCAACTAACATCAATTCGGTACTAATATGTTCTATAATCTTTTTGTTCTCTTTAATATATTTCCTTATGGCTAAATACTTAATAATGATGTACTTGAATTTATATTTTGTACTTTTGTTGTATCAATTATCATTATTACGATTATCTTCTCCCATAATGATATCTATGCTACCTAGTATTGTCATAATATCAGCCAATTTTATTCTTTTAACTAATTGAGGAAGAATTTGCAAATTGATAAAACTAGGTAGACGAATTTTCCACCTCCAAGGAAAACCACTCCGATCTCCTATTTGAAAAATTCCCAATTCTTCCTTTGGGGCTTCAACTCTTACTTAAAGTTCTTGCTTTGGCAATTCAAAAGTAGGAGAAGGTTTTTTCTTCTCCTTTGAGAATAATTCAAAATAGAAAGTGTTTAATTGTAACATGAAAACGTAACCGAATTGGTCCTAGTTACTCTTCGAGACGGAGTGGAAAAAGGGAAGAGATTCTTGAACAAGGAAAAGGACCCAATGACTTTGAAAGAATTGAACGAAGAGCTGTATGAGGTGAAAATCTCATGTACGGTTCTGTAAAGTGGTAGTAATGATGACTTATCTGTCAACTTTTCCACTATCACCCCCAAAAAACCAAATTCTACCTTACTTCATAAAAGTCAAAATATGAAGAAATAGATATGTCTAGATACTTTATTCTATGGATAAAGGATTTAATTGATAGAGAAAGTACCGTAAATATCAATTAGTGAGGTTTTGGGCCGATACAATAAGAACTGCTTACTTACTTATGTCATGATAAAAGATAAAAGTTAGGAATCTATTTATGTAATAAAGTCGATCCCCTAAGGTATTGAGCAGCGATGTAGCATCGGATTCCAAAGATAGTATGTCTTTTATTTATTATGAAGAAAAGACTTTCAAATATTCTATTTATACAGATATGGAAGAGGGCCATCTTTTTCTGGTTTATTGGTTTTGTAATGAAAAGTATAGGGTTTTGTCACCTCTCTAACTATCTCTCCATTAGGGAGGATTTTTTTGCCCAAGCACATATTTGTTGAGGAGAAACCGATCTAATTTGGAGTTGTTGATGTTTATACCGATCGATCATAAAAGAAAAATTATTATTCATTCCAATTAAGCTTCCTTCCTATTAATTTGTATCCTTATGTATAAAGATAATAAATTTAGTTGTTATGGTTGGACTCTATTATGGATTTCTGACCACATTCTCCATAAGGCTCTCTTATCTCTCCCTTCTCCGAGCTCGGGTTCTAGAAAGAAGAGAAGGAGTCGAGAAGAAGGTATCAATAACAACGGGTTTTGTGACTTTTAGCAATGAAAGCTGCATCTAAATTGTCACAAAACATCCTTAATGGCTTAGCAATGGAATCTACCATTAGCTATATGCTATAAAATAACCATGTCATAGTTACATATTAGGGATTTAAGTTGCACTATTTATTTAATGGTAAAGAAATATTTATTCATCGCCCCATTTATATAAATAAGTCAATAAGATCAGTTGAGATTAAACATATTCTTAAAGTGTTAAGAATATATGTGATGAGTTTACAGTTAGATCGGATCATTAAGAGGATATTGATGATCTTGTTGAGATCGATGTGTTCTTAAGCTTCACTATTCAAAATTGGATACTTGAGAGGATGATGAGTTAAGAGTCATTGAGTGTTATGATATATGGGCTAGAGCACAAATGCTTGTTCTAGACAAGTTTGTTGGACATAACATAGATAGAATGATTGACAATATAGAGGCTTTTTGTAAAATCCTTAGACCTGAGGCGCGATGCCAACTTGTATGTTGAATGGCTATGATTTATAATTGTACATATTGATATTTCGTCAAACTATCTCTATACTTAATAATCATGATTTATTCGTATATGAAGGCACATGCATATGCAACATGGAATTTGTTTTCTTATTATATATGTAGATATACAAGATATAATATTAATGTTTTATACTATCTAATCATGAAATTGTATTAACATTCTCGGCTAGGGTTGTAACTAAGAATGAATGGTTCATGTCTCTCGAGAAATATATATATATATATATATATATATATATATATATATATATATATACACATATTAGATTTAAGTATATGATCGAATTGGTGGTTTGACAAACAATTTCATGACTTTTGTTTAGTTGGAACATAAATAGATAGAATGATTGAATTAAATGGTCGTCAAAGTTGACATATTCATTATGCTCTTAAAATATTCACACTATTTAATTAGCCATAATATATTGCTAGATATTACTCACGGTTTGTAAGAACGGGAGATTGATCGGGACAATTAGTTTTCTTGGTTGTGCTAATATATTAGTATAAATGGTACTGTCAACTTAGTGACAAACTTGGGGATGTTATATACTATAACTAATTTAGAATGACATTTGAACATGAGAAACAATATTACAAAATTTTTTGTATTTGAGGCAGTTGGATTGAGTTAGGCTGAAAATCTAATTTCTAAAAGGGGTTTTAGACTTTATGACCATATCAAAGATCTAAAAGGATTTTCAGACTTTATAACCAAATTAAAGATCTAAAGCGAGTTCGGATTCAACAACCAAATTAAAGATTTGAAGTGAATTTAAATTAAATGGCTAAATTGAAGATTTGGAATGAGTTTAGTATCAATAGCCGTATTAATAATCTGAAGTGAGTTCAAAATTAATGGTCACATTTATGATTTGAAGTTAGTTTAGAATTAATAGCCAAATTAATGATTTGAAATAATTCTGACTTAATGGCTAAATAATGTTGAAAAATAGTTTTAGACTTAACTACCACAGTAATGATCTAAAACAATTTTAGAATCAATGGACAATTTAATGATTTGAAATAGTTTTAGATTTAGACGACCAAATTAATATTTTGAAATGGTTTTAGATTTAATGGTTAAATTGATTATGGTACAAGGGTAATATGATTAACCTTCTTTTTACTTTTATGTGTTCTTATTAAAATGCACGGATAATATCAAGAAAATATGTGTATGGATATTTTGATTATCTATGCATGTCTTTTTGTTTTCGAAACAAAATCCCAACATCCACAACTATAAGCCTTGAAATGAAACTCTTTAATCACACACTATGTGAAGTGGTCTCAAGACAAGAAATGAACTTAGCCTCTATAGTGAAAGTAGCAATTAAGGTTTATTTTGCATTCCTCTAGAACATGGCTTTGCTAACAAACATAAAAATGTAATCAATTGTTGATTTTCGAAAATCAACAAAATCATCAGAGTCAAATTCGAATGACTAACTATTTTTAGGTTGTCGGTTTATCTATATATAAGCATGTAACTTTCTTGAATGTGCCCCATTACCTTCTTTGCAACTTTTGAGTGGTCTATACTTGGATTATTCTTATATCTTCCAAACATTTCCACAATAAAAGGTAATGTTAAGTTAAATGTAAACTTGAGCATATATCAAGCTTGTGACAACATATGAGATGTTTTACATTTGTTCCCTTTCTTGATCATTTTTCTAGTACTTATTTAAATTGTTGTCACCTTTCACAATAAGTGTTATACTTGATGAATAATCTTTTATTTGAAATCTTTTTAAAACTTTATAAATATAGATTTCTTGAAGTGGTCCTAAAATGTCTGGAGGTCTATTTATATGGATCTCAATACTAATGACATAAAATTTTTAGAGAAAAATCGTTTCACTTATTGTAGCAACCCTTTATTATTAATTGCAAGTAAAATGTCATTCACATATAGGACAAGAAAACAAAATTTGCTCTCACTAATCTTTTGGTAGATATATTAATCTATGACATTCTCCATAAAACCGAGCAAAAATATGACATTATAGAACCTTTAAGCATCATTGGCACCAACAACAAAACAAGTATCATTGGCGGGATGCCTTTTTTAAGTCATATATAAATTTCTTAAACTTGCATACCAAATGTTCACCATTACTAGAGAATAATCATTCTAGTTGTTTTATGTAAATTCCCTTTTCTAGTTCTCCTTTGAGAAATACCATTTTCACACCCATTTAATGCACTTCCATGTAAAAATAGGCAATCAATGCCAAAACAATACAAAGATAATCTTTCTCAGATACAAGAAATGCATGATGTAATCACTAAGAATTACTAAGTATTTTATTCTAGCAAATTTTCTTAATATTGCATCAACATTCTCATGAATAGTGTGTTATTCAATTAATTATTCAACAATGTATGGCAATTGCTAAACAACTAAATACATCGAATCAATATTAATAGGTTGTTGAATTCAAAGATTGTTTATTTAACAACTGACTAAACTAGAGAGGCGTTATGAACAACAACCAATCTAATAGTTGAGATTAAATGTTGAGTATCTAAAGGTGCAAATGAATGATAACCATTTTGGTTTTGGAACATAAATAGATTATTCTATTTCTATTTTTATTTCTGGATGAATTTTTAAGTAAAAATATATGTTTGATAATGATACAAAATTTTTATTTGCGAAATGAAATTTTTTTTGATAATAACACAAGATACTTCATTTTTGAGTGGCAAGGGACAGTGAGTGACGTGTTGCGATGGTGAATAGCAGGTTGTGGCAAGTAGGCAACCAACTTATAGCAAGGATGAGTAATAAGAAATTTTTTTATTTCTTATTTCTATCTTAGAAATAATGAAATAGAAATTTTTTATTTCTCAATTCTATTCCAAGCCTATTTATGGACTAAAAATTTGTTTCAAAATAGAAAAATGGAATTGCGTTATCAAATTGATTTATGTTCCAAAGACAAGGTTGGAGTAGAAAAATAATTTTGGAATAGAAATAAAATAGTTACCATGCATGCCTTAAATGATCTTTTTCGGGAATAAGGTTTTTGAAGTGATCGCTTCTACTAATCAAGTCATTTTAATAAATTTTGTGTTTCTCGATTTTACAATTCTAGCATTGAGATGGACACTATAATCTATACTCCTTACACTTTTTGGCATATCCAATGAAATACCTACTTATATACCTCGTGTCTAATTTCTTTTCTTGTGGATTGTAAACTCTTACTTTAGACAAGCATCCTCAGATGTATACATGTTGTGAATTCGATTTTCAGCCTTTAAATGACTCAGAAGGCTCTTTGGGATAGCCCTTGTCAAAACTCAGTTCAATATGTACGCTATTGTTCTAAGAGATTCAGTCCAAAATGATTTAAGAAGCTTGGAGTTGCTCAGTATACTTCGCACTATGGCTAATAAAGTTTGGTCTCTTCTTTCTACTACACAACTTTAGTCCGAGAACTGGCCATGGTTTATTGAACCACCATCCTTTAGAAGAAACTTCACAAATAGACCAAGTGTTTGCCTATCTTTAGTCTATCTATTATGGTATTTACCTTCTCTATGTGATCTCACGATCTTAATTTGTTTACCGTATTATTTCTCTACTTTGGTTTTAATTACTTTAAAGACATCTAATGCTTTGTGCTTATTATAAAGCAAGTTGAGATATATCAAACATGCATAATCATTTATGAAAGAGATAAAGTACTTCTAATCATTCGAGTCCACATCTAGACTACAAATACCTGTATGTATGATTTCTAATATTACCATTCCTCTTGACACATTTTTTTGTCTTGTTAATCTGCTTTCCCTTAATGTTGTTAGAACTAGTATTAACACCTAGAGGGGGGTGAATAGGTGTAGAGGAATTTTACGCACGATTAAAACAAAACTTTAGCAATCTATAAACTGAAATTAAATAGAGAGAGTGGAGAAAATTGCAAACACAGTTTATAGTGGTTCGGCTTTAGACAAGCCTACGTCCACTCTTCGGGCGATCAGCCAATAGGTTGGATTCCACTATAAGATCAAAGGTGATCACACACTCTTGAGTGTTAACACTCGGTGATGATGAATCTCACTGAGTCACTCTTCCTAGTAATTCACTATGACCTCTCAAATTCGCACTTTAAACAACTGAAAAACAGAATCGCACTTTGGAATATGTTTATCGTATCTATCTCTTAGATCTCATCCTATCCTTTTATACTCTCCAAGCCACACTCGATCGTTGGCTCTTCCCTTGAGAGTTTAGTTTTCCCTTTCCTGGACAGACTTTATAAGGCAAGTCTTTTTGACTGTTGGAAGTAGATCATATCCCCTTGGATTCTGCTCGCCCATACAATCAAAATCCGGGCTTCCATAAATATTTCATTTTTCTTTGGAAGTTGTCCTTTAATTGATCATCCAATCAAATTAATATAACAGAATCAATGTAAACAAGGTAAGTGAAATACTTGACCGTTGGTGATCAGTTCATGAAGTGTCATTCTGAGTCTGACTGACTCAAGTTCTAAGCTTGCTTAAGATTTCAGTCTGGTACAGTCAGACTTAGAATCTGTGTTTCTTCAAGTCTTCCGTTTGGTACGGTCAGACTCAGAAACACTGTATGTTTTCCTTCTGCCACTAGCAGACTCAAAAACATACACCACCCTATGGCTTATTCCTTCTAGAGATATGTATAAATACTTACATAAAATGATTTGTTAACATCAAAACTAGGAGTTTTCAACAATCTCCCCCTTTTTGATGGTGACAAAACTTTTTATACTTCTTGCTTGTTGTCCCCTGCAAAATATGATTGGTAGCGCATACTTCCAAATATAACAGGAGTAATGATGCTCACATTAGATAATTCATGCTTTTATGTTTAACACCGCATCAGCTAAAATAGACTAAGCAGCAAACTATAATTCAGTTTACGAGCATAAGAAACAAACCGCAAAGTTCAAAAAGTCCAAACAAAAAGTAGTCCAAAAACATCCAATCCAAGTTCAAAAACATCCAATCCAGGTTCAAAATCATCTAATCCAAGTCTTACTCCCCCCTTTTGTCACAATCAAAAAGACAATATCCTGAAAGATAAGTAAAGTCTGACAGAAAAAACTTGACAATAGTTCAAATAATATAAACCAGAAGATGATTTCTTTAAGAAGATTTTTTCTTGGGGGTCTGAACAAGGGTGAAATCCTTCATATCCATGGCAGACTCTTCGATTCTGTTGAGGCATTGATGAACTGTTTTCTCGAGAGTCTCTAGTCTGGAATTGAGAGAGCTTTCCATAGCAACTTGGCGATCTCTTATTTTCATAAGCAAAGCCAATATCTTTTGAGAATCAGCACGATCAGATGAAGTTGCAGGGATATCTTCCTCACCAGTGTGAAACATAGGCTCCCCCTGAGTTGATGCTTCTGTCTGCCCTTGCTGTCCTAATAGATTTCTATCCTTTTCAGCATCAGGAATAGCACCCTCATTTGTTCAAATTTCTTCTTCTTCTATTTCTTCTCCTTCTTCTGGTCCATCTTTATCAGACTCAATTTCCTCTGGCTTTGACATTTCCACATGCTCATCTGGTTGAGGTGCTGCACTAGGAAGAGTTTCTTCTGTCACTGTTGATGGAGGCAGTTCTGGTTCTGGTTGTGTCATTCTATGTACAGTCTGACCCATTTTCACCAGAATTTCAGAAATTGTCTCCTCTTCATCATCTTCATCATATAGTAACAGTTGTGTTCTCTTCTTGGTACTAGGTTCTATAACAGCCATCTCTATTCCCTTTCGCTTTGATGTGGTTGATGCCTTTGCCAATTCCTTCTCTTTTCTTCTCCATGTCTCTGCAACATCCCTTAGCTTCATCTTGTTTTATCATTTTATGATCGATGACCATGGTTGGAAGCTCTATAGTGTAGAGTCTGTCCGGTATATCAATCTTGTGATATTCAAAGATTCTGGTCACCAAGGCTCCATAAGGCAACTGTCTTTTATCTTTCGAAATTGTTCGATACATGTGTAAAAGAACAGTGTGAGGAAGTGAGAATAGAACTCCTTTCTCAATTGCCCACATTAGTTTGGCCTCGAATCTTGACACATCAGTTTTTTATGAAGCCTTGGGACGAATGCAGCTTATGATGATTTTGTGTAGAATAGTTCTTGCTGAAGTTAAGAAAGGATAAGTAATAGTAGGCCCAATAGACTTTGTAAGATACTTACAGACAGTCTCATAGGTGACTTCTATTGGCATGAAAGGTCCTCTTTCAACTTTCATTATATTAGCCAGAATATCTGTACTGACATCATAAAACCTATTGTACACATTGAATTGCAATCTATCTGGAGACAAAAATGTCAAATTTGAGTAAAAGTATGCTGTTAGTTGTGCATAAATAACAGCAGAGTCAGTGCAAAATTGGTCAATCTGCAACATTTCAAAATGTTCTCGCAGGTTCACATTAGCAGCATCTAAGAAATCAAAGTCCACGATATAGTGATGCATAACTCCACGTTCCAGCAATCTATTATAGGAGTTCTTATGTTCTTTTGACCGGAATAGTTTCTCAGTGGTATTCCTAACTACTGTTGTAATTCCCATTCTAATTTCAAAATTTCTATAGATTCGTTCATCATCTTCCTTTTCTACTAGGGCATTTTCCCTACTTCTACTCACTTCACTTCCCTGTGCACTTCGTCTAGAAGGTGGTTCTGTAGTTTGCACAGCCTGAACCAGACAAAGTTCATTCGTATAACCTTTTTCTCTCAAAAGGTATAGTTTCATCTCCTCTGTAGCATTATTTTGCACTAGGCGTTGATACATTCTCATAACAGAATGAGGGTTTTCTGGTTTGGACAGGGTTAATCCAGACATACCTCTTCTGCAGACATTTCTCCGCTTAGACTCTATTGGGGAATTTCTCTGAGGCTCCAGATTTTTAATTGTATCTCTTTGAATCGATGCATTTTGAGATTGTCCTTGGGAATTGTCAGAAGTTTGCGTCAGATCGAAATGCGTCTATCCTCCCTCTATGTTCCTTAGTCCTTTGCCAACAATCTTGTTGGATCTTCTTCTGGGAGATGGGGACACAGACCTTGATCTGGACATGGAGGATCTCGAAGCCATTGTTTGGAGAGGGTTTGTTTTAGAGAAAAAATTAGTTTTTTTTAGGGTTTCTGAAGGATGATTCTAAAAAGTGTCAAAAAGAAACTCATTCTCTTTGGGGGTTATATAGTCTTCGAAGACGAAAGGACATGACTTTTGACTAAAATAGCAGTTATTCAAAAATTATTGAAATAGGCAAAAATAGATACATATAACTCAGGCATGTACTGAAATTATGCAAATCACATATTTGCTAATAATAACTTACCAATATTAGTCATATAAGACAATAACTTTTGCGCCAATAATTAAATTAAAAAAAATACTATCAACTCCTTCTACATGCCTCTTAGAAAGCCGATCCAGTTTCTTCTCCCAGACTATATCCTGTCTTAAAGGATTTTATACAAAATGATTAATAATATTTAATCCGCTACAAATTGAATCAAATGTACCTTTGTCCAACGGCTTTGTGAATATATCTGCCAATTGATTCTTCGAATCAATAAATTCCACAATTATATATCCATTTTGTACATGGTCTCTAATAAAATGATGCTTGATTTTAATATGCTTTGCTTTGAAATGTAGGATTGGGTTCTTGGTAAGATTTATGGTACTTGTGTTGTCACACCTTATTTCAGTGCAGGTTTCTTCCTTTCCATAGTCCCTCAGTTGCTATTTTATCCATAGAATCTTTGAACAGCAACTTCCTAAGGCAACGTATTCTGCTTCTGCCGTTGATAGAGCTACAGTATTTTTCTTTTTAGACGACCATGACACCAGCATTTGTCCTAGTAGTTGACAAGTTCCAGATGTGCTCTTTCTGTCCACTTTACATCCTGCTAAGTTAGCATCTGAGTAGCTAATGTGAGTAAAGTCTGTTCCTTTAGGATACTACAGACCTAGAAATGGATAAGTAGCTATGTACTTAATAATCCACTTAACTGCTGTAAGATGAGATTCTCTAGGGTTTGATTGAAACCGAGCACATAAACACAAACTGTATATAATAACTGGTCTAGATGCAGTAAGATAGAGAAGAGACCCAATCATGCTTCTATAAGTCTTTTGGTCAATTTTCTTCCCTGATTCATCTGATCAAGTTTGATGGACGTTGATATTAGAGTTTTAGTCTTCTTGTAGTTCTCCATTCCAAACTTCTTGATCAGGTCTTTGGTATATTTTTCTTAATGGATGAAAGTTCCATGTTTTGATTGGTTGATCTGAAGTCCTAGGAAGAATGTAAGTTCTCTCATCATGCTCATCTCAAATTCCTCCTGCATGGACTTTGAGAAGTTCTTGCACAATCGTTCATTAGAAGAACCGAAGATAATATCATCTACATAGATTTGTACTAGAAGAATATCCTTACCTTCATTCTTGATAAATAAAGTTGCATCAACCATACCTTTCTTGAATTTGTTGTCTAGTAAGAGCTTACTAAGTCGTTCATACCAGGGTCGAGGCGCTTGTTTCAGTCCATACAAAGCCTTTTTCAGTCTGTAAACATGATCTGGCTTTCTTGGTTCCTCGAACCCAGGAGGTTGTTTCACATAGACTTCTTCTTTAATAAACCCATTCAGAAAGGTGCTCTTTACATCCATATGAAATAGCTTAAAGTTTTGATAGCAAGCATAGGCAAGTAATAGTCTGATAGTTTCCAATCTTGCTACTGGTGCATAGGTTTCATCATAGCCTATTCCTTCTGACTGTGAATAGCCTTTGGCTACTAGTCTTGCTTTGTTTCTGGTCACTTTACTAAGTTCATTCACTTTATTCCTGAATACCCACTTAGTACCTATGATGGTTCTTCCTTTGGGTTTAGGAACCAATTCCCATACATCATTCCTTTTAAATTGTTGGAGCTCTTCTTGCATTGCTTCTATCCAGCTTTCATTTGTAAAGGCCTCGTCTATTCCTTTGGGTTCAATCTCAGAGATTAGTGCCACAATACTTGTTTCCTTTCTGTTCTTAGATTTGGTTCGAATTCCTTCACTGATATTTCTAATGACAAGCTCTTGAGGGTGGTTGGACTTATGCTTCTAGTTTTTGCTCTGCTCTACGCTGTCATCAGCATCTTTTGGTAACTAAATAGTATCTAGTTGAGTGAATCTTTGTTCTTGAGTCTCTTCAGAGTCGATTTTCTATGACGCGTCAGCTTCTTTGTTGAGAGTTGAATACTCAGGAGCAGCAGTTGGTTCTGGATCTTCAATTTCTGTTCTGTTCTCATTGGAGGGGTCTTGCTCTAGGAACTTCGCATTCATAGATTCTTCCACTGACTGAGTGTTCTTGTTGAACACTCGGTATGCTTTACTGGTCGTTGAATAACCCAGAAATATACCTTCATTTGATCTCTCCTCAAACTTGCTTGGAAGATTATTAACATTTTTAAGAATGAAACATTTACAACCAAAGATTTTGAAGTAGGAAACAATTGGTTTTCTTCCTTTGAAAATCTCATAAGGAGTTTTCTCAAGAATTGGTCTCAGAAAAACTCTATTAATGGTATGACAAGACGTGGAAACTGCTTCTGCCCAGAAACGAGTTGCCACCTTACTCTCAATAAGCAGAGTTCTAGCCATTTCTTGCAAAGATCTGTTTTTTCTTTCTACAACTCCATTTTGTTCTGGAGTGTAGGGAGAGGAGAACGTATGCTGAATACCATTTTCATTACAAAAGTCTGCAAAGTTCTTATTTTCAAACTCTCCTCCATGATCTGTTTTAATGTTAGAAATAGAATAACCTTTCTCATTTTGAACCCTTTTTGCAAATATCGAGAAATAAGAAAAAAGTTTCACTTTTATTGGCAAGAAAGAACACCCATATAAAACGAGAGTAGTCATCTATAATTATCAGACAGTATTTCTTACCTCCAATGTTTTGAGTTCTAGTTGGGCCAAATAGATCCATATGAAGTAACTGTAGTACACATTTAGTAGAAACTTGTTTCATGGATTTAAAAGAATTTCTAACCTGTTTTCCCAAAGTGCATGTGGAACAAAGATCTGTCTTCTTATAGGTTAATGAGGGCAAGCCACGAACAACCTTTTTGCTGTGTAGCTTGGAGATTTAATTTATGCTGACATGTCCAAGTTTTTTATGCCAGAGGTTTGCCTCGTCATGGACTGAAATTAGACATTTGGCAGTGTCTTCATTTATGTCTAGAAGATAGATGTTCCCATGTCTTCGTCCAGTGAATGTCTGAGAAGAATCATTACTAGTTCCAGAACATAAATTTTCCTTAAAGTTAATTCTGAATCTAGCATCACATAGCTGGCTGATACTCAGAAGGTTGTAGTTCAGTCCTTTAACCAGAGATACATTGTTGATGATTAAATTGCCAATCTTGACTGTTCCTGATCCAACAATGTTTCCCTTGGTGTTTCCTCCAAAAGAAACTGTTCCTCCTTTAACCTTTTCTAAAACAACAAACATTTTTGAATCCCCAGTCATGTGTCTTGAACATCCACTATCCAAATACTATTTCTTTTTGCTTTTGAAACTTACTTGCAATCAACATGCAAATTCACTTCCTTTTTGGTACCCAGATTTTCTTGGGTCCTTCTGTGTTAGTATATGCTTTGTCTACCCATTTCTTCTTAACATGTCTCCAGACTTTAGGACATTTGTTTTGAAAATGTTCTTTTTCTCCACAGTTAGAGCATTTGAGATGATCCCGACCAATAGGTTTTGTAAAGTCTTTTTGAAATGATTTCTATAGGCCTGTCGAGGAGGTCTCTTTCTAATTCTCTCATTGACTTTAGGAAAATCAATCAATCAATCACTTTCCTTATAAAACCCAAGTCCTGACTTATCATAATAGGGAATCTGAATGGAAAGTATATGCTACAGGGTTTTCGATCCTTTTGAAAACTTTGTAGTAATGTTCAAAATTTCCTTTCTGAGAGACTCATTTTCATTTAGTAAAGAATTTCTATTTTCTTTTGTCTCCAAGATCTCCTTTTTATGAGATTCATTTGCATTTAAGAGAAAATCTCGATTTTCCTTTATTACTGAAAGTTCCTTTTTGAGATCATCAAAATTTTCATTTAAAGAATGATTCATTTGACTCAACTTGTGATTTTCCTTCTTTAAACTGGAAATTTTTTTTAGAGTAGATTTTAAATTCAAACATAGTTCATTTATATAATCTGAAATTTCGGTAGGAATATCAAAGTGACTAACCTCCAATTCTTTGTCTGAGTCTAAGTCTGAATCCACTTCAGAGTCTGAATCTAAGTGTGCCATTAGACATATGTTACCATATTCGTCTTCACTATCTTCACCCTCAGTGTCACTCCAGGTTTAAGCTTTCAGGGCTTTCTTGTACTTTTCATATTTCCCTTTATTTTTCTCGAGTTTTGGACAGTTCTGTTTTATGTGACCTTTCTTTTTGCATTCGAAGCAGACAACATCTTTGACATAATCTTCCTCATCCTTTGACTTTCGTTGTCCATTCTGCCTGCTTTGCTTCTTGTTGTAGAGCTTCTTGCCTTTCTTGTTTAGCTTCTTTACCTTTCTAATTAGCAATGCCAGTTCTTCATCGTCCAGCTTGTCCTCAGAATCTGTATCATTAGAATCAATGTTAGACTTAAGAGCAATGGTTTTCTTACCTCTGGATTCCACTTCTTCGTTCATTTGCTTTGCTTCATAGGATTGCAGAGTACCAACTAGCTCATCGACTGTTAGTGGTGAAATACGCAAAGTTTCTCTGATAGAGATCTTCACATTATTCCATTCTTTTGATAGTCCTCTTAACAGCTTGTTGACTTTCATGGGACCAGGAACAGGTTGTCCTTGATATGCTAGTCCATTTACAATTTTTGTAAATCGACTGAACATTTCTCCTATTGACTCTCCCTACTTCATCTTGAAGGATTCATATTGACCAAGTAAAATATTTACTTTGGTCTCTTTAACACGATCAGTTCCTTCATAGGTTACGTGCAGTCTGTCCCATACTTCCTTTGCTGTATCACAAGAAGATATTCGATTATATTCATTAGGTGATAAAGCATAGTAAAGGGAGTAGATGGCCTTAGCATCAAGAGTTTGTCTCTTGGTCAGTTCTTTTGGAGAAGCGGTAGCTGATGTTTCTGTTGCTTTCCCATCGTCTTTCTTTGAAGTTTCTTTGGTCTCAGCATTTGGATCAATTCCTCTAGCAACTACATCCCATTCCAGTGGATCCTTTGATCTGAGGAAAGCCTTCATCTTGTTCTTCCATATATTGTACTCTTTGCCGTCAAAATAAGGTGGTCGTGTATTGCTCTGTCCCTCGATTAGTCCTGGTGCAAGAATACTAGCCATAGAGGATCTTTAACTCTGAAGTAACAAACACTTCAAAAACTCTAAGCACAGGGCTCTGATACCAATTGTTAGAACTAGTATTAACACCTAGAGAGGAGGTGAATAGGTGTAGAGGAATTTTATGCATGATTAAAACAAAACTTTAGCAATCTATAAACTGAAATTATATAGAGAGAGTGTAGAAGATTGCAAATACAGTTTATAGTGGTTCGGCTTTAGACAAGCCTACGTCCACTCTTCAGGCGATCAGCTAATAGGCTGGATTCCACTATAAGATCAAAAGTGATTACACACTCTTGAGTGTTAGCACTCGGTGATGATGAATCTCATTGAGTCACTCTTCCTGGTAATTCACTATGACCTCTCAAATTCGCACTTTAGAGAATCGCACTTTGGAATATGTTTATCCTATCTATCTCCTAGGTTTCATCTTCTTCTTATATACTCTTCAAGCCACACTCGACCATTGGCTCTTCCCTTGAGAGTTTAGTCTTTCATTTCCTAGACAGATTTTATAAGGCAAGTCTTTTTGACCGTTGGAAGTAGATTAGATCCCTTTGGATTCTGCTCACCCATATAATCAGAATCCGGGCTTCTATAAATACTCCATTCTTCTTTGGAAGTTGTCCTTTAATTGATCCTCCAATCAAATTAATATAACAGAATCAATGTAATAAGGTAAGTGAAATACTTGACTATTGGTGATCAGTTCTTGAAGTTTCATTCTGAATCTGACTGACTCAAGTTCCGAGCTTGCTTAAGATTTCAGTTTGGTACAGTCAGACTCAGAATTTGTGTTTCTTCAAGTCTTCCGTTTGGTACGGTCAGATTCAGAAATACTGTATGTTTTCCTTCTGCCACTGGTAGACTCAAAAACATACACCACCCTATGGCTTATTCCTTTTGGAGATATGTATAAATACTTACATAAAATGATTTGTTAACATTAAAACTAGGAGTTTTCAACAAATGTAATCCACACAAGTATCATAATCATTTATCAATAACTTCATTTTATCTGTAGAAATATGTCACAATCTCTAGTGCTATAATATAGAGGAATTTTCATTCACAACACATCATTTTATACTTGTGTTATCATGAATATGGATCACATTATAAATGGCATTATCTTGTAAATTAATTCGAAAAAGACCATCGGACAAAATAATATTTTCGACAATTTTAGATTTAAACAATAAACTAAAGATTAAATCTGAAAAGTTAAAAGGAATAACCCAATGGTAATAATCTTGAATTTGAGATCAAGATAAAAGTTTATTTCTAAATTTAAAATAAAGTCATCATGGAGAATAATATGCATGTCTTAATAGCTTTCACATGTGAATGCATCATTTCCTAAATAGATGCATTGTTAATTTTACATTGGTTTTTGGTAGTTTTGAAAACCCTATAAGAAATTCAAAATGTAGATTACAAATCTAGAATTAATTCACTAAGTGTTATGACTCACACCAACCATATAATTAATAACAAACACATGAGATTGGATTACCTATCTTTTTGAGGCAAACCTTAAATTTGACATAATTCTTTTTCATACGCCTATTCCTTTGATAGAAGAAGCATTTGAATTCCTTCTTATTGTCAACTTAGGGAGGCATTTTACCATTTCCTTTTTGCTTTCCTTGCTATAATCGCTATTTCTCAATTTCATAAGCAACCTTTCTTTTCTTGGAGCACACATGAACATGAATTCATTAATTGACTATTTATTCTTATATGTATTATAAGAGATCTTGAAAGGTACATACTCTTATGGGAGAGTCATCAAAATGTAGTACACAAGAAAAGATTCAAATATCTCAAACTCAAGATTTCTTAGTTAGGCCACAATGTCCTTAATCTTCATGATATGCTCATGCACACCCCTAACAATGGTGAGTTTCAACGATGAAAATTTCGTAATTAGGGTCGTGACATGTCTTTTTTTAAATTTCAGTTTGCACATCAATAGTCTTTAGCACTGCTCTCGCATTGTTATGCTCAATGATTGAATCATGAATATTAGCAGAAAATCTAGTCCTTATGAACATTTCATTAAGGCAGTTGGACCGCTCCCTTTTTCATAAAGAGCAATTTCAGCTGAAGTACTAATATCAATAGGAGTATGTGGTTCATTTTTCCTAAATAACATAATCGATGTCCATGCACCCAATTGAGAAGGATTAATTCTTTCCAAACTTTATATGTTACATCCTCAATTTAGACCCTATCTTGACAAGAGAAGTGGCTTAAATTGTCAATTCCCTAACAACAAGACTAGACCATGAGTCAATTCGAGGATTGTGAATAAGTTAACTATTTGATTAGGAAGGGCAATTGAAAGTTGGAAAATGTTCTCGACTAGAGTATGTGACCATGGAAAAAAAAACTCGACCAAAATGATTGATGCGGGAATATCTTATGTCGTCACCGGTCAATTAGTGAAAGGTTATTGATCGATTTGACAAGAGTATACATAATTGTATTGCAGGTAATTCCACATGATCATTGCACTAATCCTGAAAGACCTTAAGCCAATTTTGCTAAACCACTTGCCCTAGGTAAATAATTATGCTTGATTACATGATAACCGAGAATAATTCATGGGTTGACGAGACTCAAATATGGATTGATTTTTGAATCAATCATGAGTCATGCAAGTGACATCCCAAAAGGTCACCTAACTCGAATACACTGTATTAGGAGCACTTCCTATTGAAGTATAGCCACAAGCATTGGTCTAGTTAGGGGTCTTTGATTACGAATAGTTAGGAAATCTTCCTTTCTGATTTAGTCAAGATAATCCCCATGAATAGTTTTAGGCCCCGGAATCTTTTTGTCTTGGAAAAGTGGGACACCCATTGAAAGTCCATGGGCTTCACACCTAGCAAGGCCCCAATGAGCCACATTCTTTTGGAAGGCCCAATTGGGTGAGTCAAACCCAAGTCCAAAATTGCCAAACCCAACCCAAACCCATTTCAAGATATCAAACACTTTTCGAAGTTTGCACATTAATGGCAATATTTAGCACTAATCACCTTAAGATTTTTTCATTAATGCCTAAATCTTGCAAGATTGCCTATGATGGCTTCATTTAATTCTTCAATAATGAGTTCTTTAGAAGCTGGTTGGATGAAGACGAAGTTCTTGGTTTCCAAGAGGAGGGTGGTGCGAACAAGGAGGAGGAAGAGCTAGTTAGCTCTCTTCGCTGAAATTCAACCAAAACTTATATGCTTGAAATGGAGGAATGATGAGTTAGACTTTGCATTTAATGAAATAGATGCACAATCTTAGGAAATCCTAGGAAATCTTAGCTATTCTAGAGATTTCTTCTTAAATGCCAATGATTTTCCAAGATTGCCTTATTAATGCCATTCTTAGAGAGCAAGTTTGGCTCTACATATCGAAAACCCAAACTTGCTCTCTAAGAATGGCATTAGAGCCTCTCACTCCCTTCATTTCCTTCGCTATTGCTTTCATTTCTCTCATTCTCTCATCTTCCCTCACTTCTCTCTCGTGCCCAATCTATTTCCCTCCTCTCTTTGTCTCACCATTACTGCTACCACTATCGTCGCCACGCCCCTTCACCACCGCGCCATCGTCACCGTCGTGAACCATGTGCTATTCGTTTGTCGTTGTCCATAGACTTCATTTCAATCGTGTAAGTAATCCTCTAATCGTTGGATATGACATTATGTTACATAGGCCGAATATGGGTTCTAGACTTGATTGTGCTTGTGCAAATAGGTTATTGTTTATTCCCATATGGTTTGTTCATTTGTAAAATTATATCATTTGCTCCCACATTAGGAAACACACCCCGAGCCTTGGGCGGCTCTCATTGGTTTGCATCGGTGTCGAGACATATCAGAACAAGCCTCTCTTAGTGGGTCGGTATTAATGCATACCAATGTAAGCTTTGCTTGGTGTAAGTTAGCGTCTTAATTGGTTAGTTTGGGCCTTGAGCCTTGTTTTGTGCCCAACATGTTGTGGTAAGGTAAGTAGATCATCTAATCCTTGGCTAAGGCATTATCCTATGTGATTCATGGCATTAGTCTAGTTCTTGAATGTTCTTGTCATAGGTTGTTCGTGCTTGGTTTGTGAGGGTTGCTAATGATGTTGATTTTGCTTGGTTGAAAAGAGAAAGCTTATCTATTAATTTTGTATGGTTTGCTTATGAATTGCTCTAGTTATGAGGAAGTAATATGCTTTGTTGCTTGCTTATTTTGTTGCAAAGAATTGTTAGGGTTTAGTTATGTGCTCATGGAAGGTGCTTGGAACCCTTAACATATGATTTTGATGCTTGTTTTGCAAGTACTGATGATATTGAGATATTTGTGATCATATTCATTCGAAAAACTTACCTGGGAACCTACTCCAATCAGTTTCCACTACTAGAAGAAAACAAGGGATAGAAAGGAGGTACGGACCTCTAGAGTGCCAAAAGTTGGCACGGAGGAACACTTAAGTGCCAAAAGTTATAAAAGGTACACTTAAGTGCCAAAATCGGAGGAAAATGGATCATTTAAATGCCAACGGCGAAAAATTCCAACCAAATTGCCACGTGTCCATTTTTCGGCAACTTTATTTGCTAACGGAGCATTTTTTTCAAAATAAAAAATCCACGTGGCAATTTTTTTTTAAAAAATTGTCCATGTCAGATTTTTAAAAAATTAAAATCGATTTTAAAAAAAAAGTGGAGGAGGGGATTGGCGAGGGCTATGCAGCCTCGCTGCCGTCGGGGCCCAGCAATCTCGGCCGACCCCCACCCACCATTGCCGGCCCTTCCTGGTGAGGTGGGGCGGTGATGGCGGCGGCGGCGGCGGCAAGGGCTGCCCTCGCCGATCCCCTCCTCCCCTCCCTTTTTTTTATAAATAAAATCAATTTTATAATAATATATTTTTAATTATTTAATATTATTTAATTAATACTTTTTAAATCCACGTAAGCCAAAACGACGTCGTTTTGGCTAATTTTTGGCCTATTCAGTTTTCGGCAAGCCACGTAGACAAGAAAATTAATAAAAAATTGCCACGTAGGATTTCCGGCAGGGTTTCGGTGACTTGGCACTTAAGTGATCCATTTTTTTTTAAAAGTGGCACTTAAGTGTACATTTTGTAACTTTTGGCACTCCCGCTGTACTTATGCCGGATAGAAAGTAACCTTTTAACTTGTGTAATTCTATCTTACTTTAGGGAATTCGCGGCAAGGAGAGCGAGTGGGGGGTAGGGAGAGGCACGAGTGGAATGAACAATAAGTTTTCGATAAAAGACACATAGTCTTGGATGTACATGGAAGTACGTCAGACTAGGTTCTTCTCTTAGTATGACAATATTGAGGTGTATCGCTCCGAATCGAGCTAGGCCTAAGTCAGTGCTCGAACGTATTAAATTGAGCTAACAAGTTTTCTAGTTGAGCTTGACATTTCCTATCAACTCAGTTTTGGTAAGTCATTATATACATTTGTTGCATGCTTTTGAGGCACTCTCCCATCGGTCTAAAGTGAAGATAAGAATTAGTTGTGTGATATACCTCGTGTGATCACTAAAGGAAAGATATGCCTATTGCTTGCCTCATTAATGAAAATGAGATGCCCCCACTTCAGCGGGATGCCTAGGTTTGAGCCTAAAAGCCTCAAGAAACTAAATTGGAGAAGTCTTGGTCAAACCGAGACGCCTTGGTTAAGCTAGGAAGCCCAACATGAAATTGGAAGCCTTGGTCGAGTCGAGAGACCTTGGTCGAGCTTGGTTGGTGATAAATGAATCATTTATGAGTGTTGGTATATGCATAAGTACGATATATTTGATGTGTTCAATGAAAAGCCAAAGGGAAGCATGCATTGAAAGTACGTTGGAATAGACATATGTATGGAGTCGAGGTGTAGTAATAATTGAAAACCCATGTGATGCGTTATGGATGTTTGTGTGCTTAGTTTGTGGAGTAGTCGATATATACTATCATAGACCCTGATATGAGTTCGACCTATGGGTTATTTTTATAACATTCCAAGCTTGTTATTGTCCCAATTCATTTTATCTTGTTTATATGCATATGCAGAGACATAAACATGCAAATTCTAACATTTATCACTAGAAGAATATGTGAAACAAGTCACGCAAACACACTTCATACATCATATAATGGAATACATGTTCCATGTCATGTTTCCAACATTATATTTACATGATAGAAAAAGGCTAGGTTTCCTTGTTTTTGCTATCACTGTAGCTACCAAAATTGGGAACCTTTCCGCTATAGTTTGGTACTAAAGACTATTGTTTGTCCCGCTAGACATTGTTTCACCACTTGGGTCCATTGGCCCCCTATACTCATGAAGAGGGTTGGTACAGTCCCTATCATACCAAACATACCAAGTCACGTAACGATGAGGGACTAACTCATCTCATCCGTCCTTGACCTAAATGATAGAGGTACACTTCTTATAGGTTATCTCAATTTCAACATCTATTATGTCTATAGCAGACTCTTCTATTTTAATAGGAAGACCAAAGCATAAAGCAGTTATACTTATATAGCTGTAAAAAATAAAGGAATGAGCTGTTGGAACTTAGTAAGTTAAAGATAAATGAATGAGTCTTAGGAACTCAATAAATAAAACTCTTATTCTCGGCTAGTAGGACATTTCTTTATTAAGGACTAGCTAGAAGTACATGCAAACAGTGTCGATGGCAGATCGATAGCAAATCAAATGCTATGTTATGACTATATGCAAGATTATTAACCTCATGACTTTCGACTAATGTGAAAACACATACAAGCAAAACTTATGCATAGTTGACACTCATTCATGATTCATTTAACATCGTCCTAACTTGATTAAGTCCTCTTAGTTCAACGAAGGCTTTCAACTTTATATTGGACTTCCTAGTACAAGTAGGGCATTCCGTTGGCGTGGGGACATCTTGGGTGTTAACTTACCCAAGGCATTTGGGCTCAAACCCAAGTATTCTATTGGCTTAGGGCATCGTCGTCACTTCATGCGGTGACAATTCTTATTTTCTTTAAGTGGTCAGACACTGTATCACATAAGTCGGTTTATATCTTTCATTTAGCCCCACTTTCATGGCCCATCATGGGTGTGCTCATGCATAATTATGTGTGCCATGCTTCCTATGACTCAATTCTAGTAATGTCACGAACGAACCTCAACTCGAGGCTTAGTTCAAATGTCCAGTGTTAAGTACCCCGAACCAATCCAAGATATGAGCTTGGTACACCTCGATGCAATGAATACTTTGTGGGCTTGAGTGATCCCCATACTGAACAAAGCTCAATACCGGTCCAAGGCCCTGCGAACTTGGATGATCCTCTTGCTATACAAGACTTGAGTTTGAAGCATCTTAATATCAACAAAAACCTTATGGCTTTGGGCGAATCTTGACTTGTGTTGAACACAAGTTGTGTTGCAACATCATTCCGACTGTGCAACACTTAAGCACACAATCAAAACCACAACATAAGCAATTATCACAAACATAGTCACTACTTATAAGGTTTTTGTTGGTATCGAGTGAGTACCACCTAGCCTTAATGACGAAAATGACAATACTATGGAGAAATAGGAAACTCTACTAGTTGGACAACCCTTAAAAAATGCAAGAATTGGCTTGGTGGAGGGACGGTGGGCACACGACCAAAGGAGAGAGAGAAGATGCAGAATGATGCCTAAAGAGGAGAGGGAGGATGAGAGAAAAGCCAAATTGTGAGGGAGAAGGAGGGGCTCATCCTATTTATAGCCCTCGGCCTTGTGATTGCTCGTTCCAAATGGACCAATCACATTTTTAAGAGTGGCACAGCTATTCTTTTCAATGTGGCACGCCTAAGGGAGGAGGTGGCATGCTTATTGTGCTTGGGTGGCAATCTAGAGTATAGATGGTTTAATTGGAAGCTTACTTGCTTCCTTTCTATTAGGCTAAGCAAGCTCATTCTCATTAAATGACAAATATGGTATTCTTGACGAGGTCGCACCTAGGGTGCCAAAGTGGTACCTAAGCCTTTTTAGGTTTTTATTGAACTCCCTCGTGTCTCGCGTCAATTGGTCCAAGTGTGCTACTTGTGCTCCAAGGCAAATCATGAGCCATGATGACAAAATCTTTCCTATACCACATAAACCCCATGACTCACCAAGGTCATTTAATGACTTGGTTTCTAGAGAATTCTTCATTTTTTCCACATCTCAAAGAACAAAGCAAACATAATAAATCGATCATTTGAGATGGTTCCAGGGTCAAAAGAGGGATCACAAGGTACACCATAAATTACCGATTCCAACAAGTCCGAGGTTTGAGCGGAAGTGCCCTTTGCCAGCCAAAACCGTCCATTCAAGTGGTTCATTAGCCAGTTGGTTGGCCATTAGGTCGATACAATGGTTGGGCCTCAGATCAGTATAGCCAAGTCGCATGAGTCTAAGATTGGCCCTCAGGTTGGTTCGCCGAGCCTATTGCCGAGCCTGCATGTAACCAAATCCCCAATCATGATCTATAGCCTGTCGGTCGGTTTAAGGACTAATTCAAGGTTATTCATGGTCTAGCACTAAGTCGACCCACAAACAAACCATTGACTTAATAACGGGATTGTTGGATCAATTCCGGGACTCATTTTGGTCGATCCTCGATCTATCGCAAAAGCTCAGGGTTGATCCACAATTGATCCATGACCGAACTTACTTGATCCATGATCAGCTTTTGATCATTAAGAAATTGCCTAGGATTAATCAATCCACAATTGATATACAATCACAATGGATTATCCCATGATTGTCCACAATCGATACATGACCAGGTGGAATAACTTGCGATCGGGCCATGACCGGTCAAAACTAATCCATAGTTGCATGCTAATCCGTGATGGCTCGTCTATTCCATGATCAATTCTCATAATTGTATGACTATTCCATGGTCGAATAACTTAGGTTCTCCCGCATGGTCGGTGGGTTGATTCACGACTAATCCTATAGTCAATTCATGGCCGATTTGTTGGTTGGACCATGACCAATCCTCAATTACCTACCGATTGGGATGATCAATCCCATAACTGATCCTTAGAATGTTCCATGGTTGATCCCCTTCCAAACCTTATGACCATTCTTTATGAGGTCGAAATCGAGGATGTTACATATACATGTTTTCGATTCTTGATTATGTGTACATTATAGGTACTTTGAGAGCCTTTTCTTGTACATAGACAAGGTAAAGCAAGAGTTTTGTTATTGATCTGCCATTGACATTGTTAGCATCAAGAATCGCATGTTTTTGATGTAAGGCATCTTCCTATGAGGATTAGGCGATTTATTTATATAATTTCGACTCATTTGTTATTGTTTACCTCTTTTCATGCCCATAATTATGGGTACCTCTCCAGTTCGCTTTGGTGTGTAGGTCAACTTGAAAGTAAATATGTTGGAGATAGAGGATTTGGGTTTAACAACGAACCTTTTTGGTTATAATTGGGAAATGCCATAGTAAAAGCAGGTTTATAGTTATAGTTTTTGATGTTATTGAAGCATAATATATAAAGTGTGGTGTCTATGTGTTTTTTGTTATCCGATTATTGTTTGCTTGTTGTTGGGAGATGTTAAAGTATACTTCCGCATGTATTTAACTAAAAGATAAAAGAATCGAGTTGGCGATGCTTCCTCAGTGTTGCAAAACAATGACTTCGAGGACATCAAGTGCCCGTGACTTGGGGAAGAAAGGTCTAGGGCGTGACATTATAGCTCTCACCATTCAACTTAGGAGCATCGAAATCAGAAAAATTCATAGCTAGTGAAACTGCATCATAAATAAATATGCTAGTGTCACAAAACTTCAAGGCAAAATTACATAAATCATGTTTTCACCAATATAAACATGTCATAAGATATGAATCGAATAACATTAAAAACTGCGTGTGAGCTAAGTTTCTAATTTAAATAGATTCATAATTAACTTATGAAGAAACTATTATATTATATTTATTTTTTAATCCTTGTGGATAAATTAAGAAAAATAATGTAATATTTCATCCTATCATATCAATATAATAAAAATTCTTGTGGGAAAAAATTATTATATTGACATGATTAATTACAATTAATGTCTTTTTTCTATATGTGATTCAAAGAATCTCAATATATATAATTTTTTTAATTGAAAATGCTGTGGCTAATCTCTAATTAAACAAAATTATATATAGACCACTAGATATTTAATTTCATGTATAAATACTAAATTGCATGCAAGGGCAAAACAAGACATGACCAAGGATCAAACTGTGAAAAAAAGCAGGCCAAGGAGGCAATATAAAAAATTGATAGATAATGGGGGCAAAATCGAAAATTATCCAAATTGGACTTGCAGTTGGCACATAGATCCCATGTGCCTAGTCACTTGCGTGGGCACGTGCAGTGCAAGTGCCTAAGACTGATTTGCGATTTTCAATTATTAATGCATCTGCTCCTTTCTTTGCCAACTTTCAGTGCCTGGTCTTCTCCGGTGGTCCACCTTAGACTAGATTAAGTTGTGGGTTCTGGAGACCACATTGGCGCAATCACATAGGTCCAAGATTCGACGAAAACAACCCCAATAAATTGGTCGGAATCAAGCGAAATTCCCCAAGATGCAAGCCTTAACCACTGCGGCTTCTGCCGCGCAATTAGCCTCTAGTGATCACCATATTGCTCAATTAACTTAAGGCTTTTCTTGCCCTTGGTGGTGGCATCATACTCATCCGAAATCAGGTGGCAAGTTGCTGGAATTTGGCCGGAATCACCAATTTTTCTCTCATCCAAATATTGCCCCGATTTTTAATTCAATCAAAAACCTCACCAAAGATCATCAAGGCAAAAATATTAACAGGATCTGGTACCAATTGTTAGAGATGTTGTGGAAGACTAAAGATCCTGATAATCAAGATTAAATGTGAAAACATATAAAATTATGTACTAACTTCTAGCCATTGATGAAGTTCAATTGAAACTTAGATTCGCAAAGCCTTAGACGATTGATGAATTTTTAGGCAGTTGCCCTCTTAACATTGATGGTGTGTTTTCTCTTATTATTCAGATAATGAGAGAGTTGTCTTAGATTTATATCCTTACTTAAACCATTTCAGATAACATCTTCCATCAAGACAATTATCTTAAAATTGATGATCACTATAGTTATAATGTAGCTTGATGCAGACAATAAAACATTAACAAAATTAATTAATGTGAGCATTAATAAACTGAACGTGGGATTATATAATTTGTATTATAATAGGGAACCCATTAGTGGAGCTCGTCGAAGAATTTGCACAGTGAAGACGTTACAAACATGGTGTTTGGTCAACATCGAGTGTAAATATATAAATTTATTTTTATTGTTGCACGAAGGATATGTAGTTTTTTTTTTCCGAAAAAACCTCTCTAAATATGAAGCTATTATCTTTTCAAAATATAGAACCAATATCGGTAGGAGTTTGACGACGACGACGACAACAACAGTCTCATTTCGAAAGGAGAGTGGCTCCACTTATATAGCTAACAAAAGCTACAGCTAAGGTCAAGTATATCTTTATTCTTTTTCACTAAGCAAGCCAATCAAAGTACTAAAGTGAGGCTACAGGAACATTTCTTCTATTAAAAATATGTCTCGAGTTTGAGCCCAAAGCAAAAGTTTGATTTGTTTCCTAATCCTAGTAAGTGTGGATTTCCTAATCCTAGTAGGTGTGTGTTTCTTAATTTATTTTTTTCTACTCCAAGTAGGACTGACTTTCAAGAATTGAAAAGTCCTCAAGTTCCCTATATATACGGCCATGCGTGGAGAAGAATTGGGCCGTTGTTGATGCAAGAGGTCTTGAAGTGCCAATTCGTCATTGAGTGCTTGGGAGGAGTTTTCTCCATTGATTTCGTTCGAGCAATTACGCCAAGAAGATTCAAGTGTTTGTAGCCAATTAAATTCTTGTGGTAAGAATTCGTGTATAATTCCTTTGTGAGATCGAGAGATTATTTCATTAGGAATTGTGGGGTTAAACACTGCATGAGTTATTTGGTGTAATTGGGGCTTGGGAAACACTGAGAGTGTTTGAGTGACTCGAGTGTGTAATCTCTATTGTATCGCTTGTTCTATAGTAGAATTCGTCGCTGCTCTCCCCGTGGACGTAGGTCTCTACGACCGAACTACGTAAATCTGGTGTTCGATTTATTTTCTTTATTCTGTCTATTTTATTGTTCGACCGCTCGCCCTTTTCGCAACAATTGGTATCAGAGCCAAGCTTGGTTGAGCTGAAGCAAATCGATGGCGACAGAAGAAGTAAAAGTGAGAATCAACAGATTTGATGGGAAGGATTTCAGTTTCTGGAAGATGCAGATTGAAGATTATTTTTATCAGATGAAACTGCATGCGCTCTTATCAGGAGAGAAATCAGAGACGATGAAGAAAGTTGATTGGCTCGTAATCTTGTGTTTAACATCGTGAAGGAGACTACCATTGCGGGTTTGATGAAAGCCCTATCGGATATGTACGAAAAGCCCTCTGCAATCAATAAGGTCTATTTGATGTGGCGTCTGTTCAACTTGAAGATGAGTGAAGGTGCGTCAGTTGCAGATCATATCAATGAATTCAATGTGATTGTTAGTCAATTGAGTACAATTGATATTAACTTTGAAGATGAGGTATGTGCTTTGATTTGGTTATCCTTATTGCCTGATAGTTGGAGCACTATTGTTACTGCTATTAGTAATTCCTCTGGGTTAACAAGCTTAATGTTTGATGGGGTTCAAGATTTAATTCTAAGTGAGGATATTCGTAAAAGAGAATCTGGTGAACCCGTATCTACTGCTTTAGTAGGTGAAAACAAAGGAAGAACTAGTACATGTGGTAGTATGAACATGAATAGACATAGCCAGTCTAGGACTGATGGTGCTGTCTGTTGGAACTGTGGCAAGAGGGGACATCTTTGAAAAAATTGCCTTAAGCTGAAGAATGAGAAGGGTAAGGAAATTTTAGTTGATATCGTAGATGATGTTGAGCTATAGCTGTTGGTAATTTGGATAATGCCGATTATGTCTTGTCTATCACTGATTATTCATCGTTTCATGGATGGATTATGGATTCTGGTTATTCTTTTCAGCTACACCAAATAAAAACTAGTTTACTACTTATCAGTGCATGAATGGTAGTAAAGTGCAGTTGGGGAACTATGCTAAATGCGATGTTGTAGGTGTTGGCAATATTAAAATCAGAATGCATGATAGTATTGTGAGGACATTGACTGGAGTGAGGCATGTTCCAGAGTTGAAGAAAAACTTAATTTCCTTTAGTGCCCTAGATTCAACTGGGTGTCGGTATTTTTCAGAATGTGGAGTTCTGAAAGTTGTTCGAGGTGCTTTAGCAATAATGAAAGGAATCAAGCACAATGGCCTGTATGAGCTTCAAGGTGAGATAATGACAGATTTCGCTGTGGAGATGTTAGATGCATTTGTTCGAGAGTCCGAATTGTGGCATATGCGTTTGGGGCACATGACAAGAGAAGCCTGAAGGTTTTAAGTGAAAGAAATCTGCTATGTGGTTATGTTGCTAATGAACTGAATGTATGCAGGTGCTGTGATTTAAATCAACGGCGGAAAGTGCAGTTTAGTACGATAGTCAAAGAAACCACGGAAATTGCAGAGTTACTTCACTTAAATGTTTGCAAGTTGTCGCGGTTTCCTTATAGGAAGAGTGCTAAATATATGTTAATAGTTGTTGATGACTACTCGATGAAGACGTGGGTATTTGTACTTAGGTACAAGTTTGATGCTATTGTCAGGATCATGCAATTGAGAGCTTTGATAAAAAAGGAGACTGGTAAAACAATCAAGCAGGTGCAGACTGACGGTAGTATAGAGTTTTGCTTGAAGCTATTAAATGAATTCTGCATGAAGGAAGGTATAGTGAAACACCGCACTATTGCCAATGAACCACAATATGTTGCAGAATTGTTGAGCAAAACATTATTAGAGATGGCCCACAAAATGATCTCTAGTACTGGTATGGCTAGGAGATTCCTAGCGGATGCGCTTAGTACGGTGAGCTACTTGATGAATAGATCCCCATCGACTGCAATTAAACATCGGACTCTCGAAGAAATGTGGTCAGGTAACGTTGCTGATTATTCTATTCTTAGAATATTTGGTTGCCCCTGTTATGTTCGAGCGACTGATGGTAAACTCGATGGAAGGGCAAGAAAGTGCATATTCTTAAGCTATGCACAAGGTGAGTGGAGTTATCGATTGTGGTGCCCGGAGTTAAATTCACCTGTTATCAGCAAAGAAGTTACGTTTGACGAGTCTCCAGTACTTCTGGTTAGGAGTGGTAATAGCAGTGCTTATACGGATCTAAACGGTGTTCAGCTTGAGGTGGAGTTGCAATCAGAAACTCTTGAGATAACGGGTACTAATGTGGTAATCAACACAGATGGTGCTTGTAACGAGGTGGAGTTTGTAAAACCAACAATTGCTGTAACTGCTGATATTGATAAGGTACATGTTCGATCTTCTGATAGATATGGATGCAACAATGGTTTTTCTTTATCTGTGGTTAAGAATATTGCATCGAGAAATCTTGTGTAGTAGTTAAAGGTGCATGTGGAGTTGGTGTTCTTATGAGGTCCTTGATTATGGTGAAGTTCAAGTGAGATTTGGGCTTGAAAGATATCTGTGGCGGTTGAGTCCATCGGGGCTATGGGAGAGAAGTGGCAGAGTTTGAATTTTGAAGCGATTGTCACTTGGCTCAAACGTTGAGCCAAGGTGGAGATTATTAAAAACATGTCTCAAAAGTGTTATTTGTTTCCTAATCCTAGTAGGTGCGAGTTTCCTAATCCTAGTAGGTGTGTGTTTCTTAATTTATTCTTTCCTACTCCAAGTAGGAGTGACTTTCAAGAATTGAAGAGTCCTCAAGTTCCCTATATATATATACGGCCATGCGTGGAGAAGAATTGGGCCATTGTTGATACAAGAGGTCTTGAAGCACCGATTCGTCATCGAGTGCTTGGGAGGAGTTTTCTCCGTTGATTTCGTTCGAGCAATTATGCCAAGAAGATTCAAGCATTTGTAGCCAATTAAATTCTTGTGGTAAGAATTCGTGTATAATTCCTTTGTGAGATTGAGAAATTATTTCATTAGGAATTATGGGGCTAAACACTGCATGAGTTATTTGGTGTAATTGGGATTTGGAAAACACTGAGAGTGTTTGAGTGACTCAAGTGTATAATCTCTGTTGTATCGCTTGTTCTATAGTGGAATTCGTTGCTGCTCTCCCCATGGACGTATGTCTCTACGACCGAACCACGTAAATCTGGTGTTCGATTTATCTTCTTTATTCTATATATCTTATTGTTCGATTGCTTGCCCTTTTTGCAACATCTTCAAAGCAACTCACAAGAAATTTAACATCTGCCAGTTCATTTGATTGCAGCACTGGAATAATATTGCAACAATGAGTATTACTCTCTAATGTAATAAAGTTGTAATTATCATTACATTATTTGGTTTAAATAATGTAATACCTATTGGCCTTGTTGGGTTTCATAAATAACATAAGTTATAAGGAAGGACTAGTATCAAGATCCCTCAAATGCCCGTCAATTAGAACTAGTGGGAATTTTATAATCGTCATATTACCCCAAATATTTTTACATATATTTTAGTAATTTATGTATTATTATAACTAAAAGTTAACGCCCAACACGTGATTATGTAAAAATAAATAAGACATTATAATAATCGTCACTTTGATAATCAATCATGAGTGTAATATCTCAAATATATCATCACGATATTTTATAGATTAATTTACAAATTTATAACTATATTTAATAATCAATTATGAGTATGGTTTTAACTTCAATCATATAATATGTGATTATATAAAATTTTTAATTTTAGATTTTGTATCATTTTCTAACCTCGTCTCATTTTCCCCCCTTTCCACTGTTTTGATTATACTCTTGAGAAAGATGTTAAGGCTCTATGTGTTTCGCAAAAATGTGACATTTCTAGAAATGTATTTTTTTTTAGAAAAATAACAATATTGATTGATGTTTGCTTGAAATCTTAATATGAACTAGAAAATATTTTATTTCGTTTGATATGTAAAATCTAATTTGATTTTCTTAAATAGACATATATTATTTAGATGCTAATAACTCTTGCATGGGCAGCTAAGAAACTAAAGTTTCATGTTTGACCTTGTTGACCTTGACTTGAGTGCCAAGGATTGGGGCATGAGCACATGGGTCCTAGGCTAGGCCTCGATGGATTCAAGCATGGGCACTAGGGTCTCGGGCCTAGCCTTAATGAACCCAGGCTCAACCTTTGTGGACTCGGGCCCGAGTGTTGAGGATTTAAGCTTGGAAACCTAGATCCAGTGCTTAGCCTTTATGGACCTAGGCTTGTGTGTCAAATGGACCCAGGCTTGTGTGTCAAGGCATTCGGGCTTCGAGCTTAGCCTTGGAGCAAGTGTCAAGGTTCTAGGCTTTGCCTCAATGGACTCAAGTGCAAGAGCCGTGGATCTAGGCATGGGCACCGAGGCTCAAACTCGGTCTTGGTGGGCATGAGCTCAGGTTTGAGTGCAAGAGACTTGGTCCCAAACATTTAGGAACTAGTGTTGAGATTTTTACATCCAAGCATAGAGTTTTGGATTCAATCACCAATACCTAGTCATATATTAGGGGAGAAGAGCACTAGAAGTGCCAAAATTGTGTATGATGCTCACTTTAGTGTCAACATTTTTTTGGATCACTTAAATACCACTTTAAAAAAAAAGATCACTTACATGCCAACTTCGGTCCGAGTCATAAAAAATCCAGCATGACCGTATTTTATTAGTTTCTCAATCATATGTGGCTTGTTAGCATGCTGAGTTAGTGTATAATCTCTAAATAAGGTTGTCCAAAATTTATAAATAGTGATCGTTTGAATGCCAAGTTTATTTAAAGTGATCACTTCAATGCCAAGTACGCCATGTCAAAATTCCACATGGACTAGATTTTCTAAATAATTTAATTAAAAAACCATGTATTATTTTTTGTTGGAATTTTTTGTTGTTGGAATTGAAGTGATCATTTTTTCTCCGATTTGGAATTTAAGTGACCTAACAAAAACTTTTAGCATCAAAATGAATGTTGTACATAACTTTTGGCACATCTAATGCTCTTTTGCACATATTTTAAAAAATGATTTTCAATTTTTTAAAGTGGAAATTATATTCCTTAATTTAAGTATAGGTTTTCTGTCGACTTAGTTTCTTAAGCAAACCAAGAAAAAGAAGAAAAATATTTTCTGCGAAATAAACGGAGCATAAGAGATAATTGGTAATTAGACCTTACTTATCTCATAATTCTTATGTTGTGTTTGGTCAAAGAGAAGATAGGATCAAACATGTGAAGAGATGTTCTATCTAGCAAATGATTGGATTTAAGATCAGATATGAATATAAAGTACATATTAGCGAAAAAGGAGGAAAGCAATGTTTTTAAAGTAGCTAAGAAAATCCCAACCTCATCAAAATGCAATGACTGCTGTGCAGTGACCACCGGAGGGCGATGACCACATGGCCTCGCGAGAACGACTGCCACCACATGAAGGCTACCCAACTTTCTTCTCTTCCTCCTCACTTCTCAGTTCACATGTAATGTATATAGGAAATTTTGTCCATCCGAAGGACCCTTGATTGTTTGTCAGAGGTCTAATCCGGGTTCTTTTGACTTAATCCAATCCATAATATGTGTAACAAAACTTCGAATAGTATCAATTTAAATCCTATATAATGTTTTATCTACGCTACCAAACATAACCTTACGGTTAATTCAAAGAGAAAATTAGGTTCGTATTCTTTAAAAAGTTGAGCAGGATGAATGATGTTATTGTACTTCTTTATCTAAACAATCTCTACTTCTTAAGAGAAAGGCCTAATCATAGAATTAGGATTGTCCATAGTGAACTTCTCAAGCAAGGGGCGCTTAAATTAGTAAAAGGGGTGGTGATGCCACAAATACTAAACTTATATTCATTGTTCAACCGGTACATTTCTTTTTTTTTTTTTTTAATCCGAACTCTTGAAAATCAGGTCAACTTGGTCCTTCGATTAATATTAATGCTACTCAACAAGGACAAATATGGCATTAAGTTTCCATTAGTTGTACACATCATACGATTAAGACGCATCCATGTCATTTATCTTTTCATCATCTACAAGAACCTCTTATGTAGCACCAACGCCCGCCGGTGCAAATTGAGCACTACATATCTAACATGGAACTACCGCATAATTATTTTTAATTCAATAACTACTAAGTTGGCAGTACCCACCAGCAAAAAACACATGATATGGAGCTTGATTGAACCAAAATACAACATTGAATTGATTCTTAATAGTTAATGTACTTAATTTAATGAAAAGGTTGAGGCCCAAAACTTGTCAAAGGGGCTACTTGGGCCCGTAATTTCAATCTTACAAATTGTAATGGGCTTTTTCAATTTTCTTTGAAAGTGGGCCGATAGCCACCTTCAGATAAGGAACTCTTGAGATATCCCAATGAAAGCCCAACCCACATATTAAACACGAAAGGACCATATGTCCTGGTGCCACGTGTCAAGACTTGGCTATTTGGGTATGGAAAGCTCGACAAACTGATTGCAAGCCCAAGCCTTTAACTTGTGCAAACAACCCTTCTCCAGAAAAATTTGTTACGTGCAATTGATGGGATTTAAACAAGCTCTAGTTTCTGAGCGAAGAATCTCCAGAAGCCCCATCAATCAATTGCATGAACCAAATTGGGTAGAATTACATTCTTTCTTATACCGTTATACCATTGCTCAGCGGTATAGCCATTTCATTCTACATCATTTATTTATTCCTTCCTTTTCCCTTTTTTGGTCTATGTTTTTCCAAATGGGAGAATCGTCCAAAAAATTCTAAATGTATTGTATGGCAACCAATTCAATCCTAAACTTTTAATTTTGCCAATTTGGTCATAAACCTTTTGATAATTTGCTAATTTAGCCTTTAACTTTTCAATTGTACTAATTTAATCCTAAATTTTTTGAGGATTTGCCAATATATCTTAACCCTTTTAACAAATTACCAACGTAGTCATTTCAACTAATTTTAACTAAAAATCATTAACATGATGATCCAATTAGTGTTGGCCTTCGACATGGCGCAGTCGGCTCTAATATGAACAATTCTTAATTTTTTTTTAAAATTTTTATTGACTACTTTTATTTTTTTCTTTTTCTTTTATTTCTTGTTTTCCTTCTTCTTTGGTTCAAAGGGCCACCAGTCGATTACATCCTTGTAGGCCATAGAGAGGAGGTTCCACTTATCGGCGGTGAGTTCGGTGGCCAGTTCGACTAGCTTCTGCATGAGCTAAGGCATCTCTTCTTAGCGCTCGGCCTACTTGGTGAACCTCACTAGGTACATGTACTAGCTAATACTTAGGTTCTCTAGGGCCACCACCCTTCCAGTCAATCTTATCGATTAGAGAGGGAGAGGATTTCCTTGGCCATGTTTTGGTTCTCCAACAAATTCTCTTGGATGAGAGAGAGAGAGAGAGAGAGAGAGAGAGAGAGAGTCAAGATCATGAGTACCTAATAGAGAGAGAGAGAGAGAGTCAAGATCATGAGTACCTAATAGAGAGAGAGAGAGAGAGTCAAGATCATGAGTACCTAATAGAGAAAACATGGAGCTTTCTTTTGCGTTTAAAGCTCTTCCAAGTGTCCATGAACCTGGACATAAATCCCATCCTTGTGTTGAAAGTGAAGCCGCCAATGAAAGAAAGGTCACACAAATGGTAAAATTGCGTTTCACACTTACTGATACATCACCAACAATTCCCAAACTTCTTGAAGTTCAGCATGTTGCACTTTATGGAAAAAATAAAAATTGCAGCAGAACCATGCCATGACCATTTTTACAGGAATCAATCATGCATGCTAAATAAGATTGGCTTCCCAAGAGAAAGCGATGAAATTAAGGAAGCACCCTTTTTAATAGACTCTTGCTTGGTAAATATCTAATGGTATTGAAGTCTTGGTAGATAGACAAATTCGAACCCTTTAAACATTCTTATTTAGTTCGTGGATTGATGCAATGGTCCATCTTCACCAAAACTAGAAAATAGCATTAGTTTGAACCACAACAGCATTTATTTTTTGTTTACTTTACTGTTGATTTTTTTTGTCTTTCTGAAAAAAATGCACACTTGGCTTGTCGGAAAAAACTTTGCATTAGTCAACTATAAAATCAAATCTCTTAGCATAGAAACGCAATTTCATGCGAAAGATGGGTTAATTTGATCTTTAAAGAAAAAATAATAATTAAGAAATAACGTTGCCTTAATTAAGATAATAGAGCAGAATTCTTTTTATTTTATTTTTTAAGATAATTGACCTAATTTCACATTATGCCCATTGCACGTCTCCAAAAGCTGCACCAAACCCACCGAGGGAAGTTACACCAGTTTTATTATTTTATTTTTCTAATGGACAAACCATACGGGTTCTCACTGGTCCATCAGCCCCATGGTTTACCAATTTGTTTTCCCTCTCGTTTTGCCTCTTTCGCTCTATCATCCTCTTCTTTCATACGAGATTAATGAAATAAGAACGGTACACGGAAAAGAGTAATTATATATGTTTTGATATATCATAACAAATATTATATCTATTAATTTATAGACACTATAAAATGATTAAATAAGATAACATAAAAAAATGCATGATAAAAAAAGATATTCATAAAAAGATATTTCTAATAGCAAGAATCATCGTCATCGTGGCTCCCTTCTTCGGAGCCGTCCAGAGCCCACTTCTCTTGCTCCTCTTCTTCAACCCCGTTCAACTCGCAGTCCTCTCTCATCCCTCCGTACTTCTCGTTCCTCTCTGCTCTCGCCTTCAACACCATCAGCAATTCGCTCACTGCTTTCTCTTTGTTCCTCCGGTTCTTGATCAGGACCTCGCTTATGTCTGCTGGCGTCATCTTGGCCCTCTCGATCGTTTCCTGGAGACTGCTGGCTGCCGCCTCGCCAAGGTCCTTGTCCTCGTACTCCAGGTAGTTCTTGAGCAGGATCTTGAGCGCCGGGTATGAGCAGTAGCTCATGTAGATGTGCATGTCCATCCGGCCACTCCGAAGCAACGCCGGGTCGAGCTTCTCGATGTGGTTGCTGGTGAACACGAAGATCCTCTCGCTCCCACAGCACGACCACAGGCCGTCGGTGAAGTTGAGCAGTCCCGAGAGGGTGATCGTGTTGTTGTTCCCGTGCTTGCGACCGTGTGCGGCACGCCGAGGCGTGGCTTGTTCCGCCTTCAACCTTTTTGACAGGTTGACCGAGCAGTCGATGTCCTCGATGACGATGATGGACTTGGAGCTGGTGTTCATGAGGAGCTCTCGGAGCTCGGAGTTGGAGTGTACCTTGGTCAGCTCGAGGTCATAGATGTCATAGCCGAGGAAATTGGCCATGGCGGCAATCATGCTCGACTTCCCCGTCCCAGGTGGGCCGTAAAGCAGGTAGCCCCGCTTCCAGGCCCGGCCCGTCCGCTGGTAGAAGGCCTTCCCGGCCATGAAGTCACGGAGGTCCTCCATGATGTCCCTCTTCCTCTCCGGGTCCATGGCCAACGTGTCAAAGGTGCTCGGATGCTTGAACGGCACCTTTCTCCACCCGCCATGCGAATTAGTGTAAAGGAGGCGTTCTCGGTTCTCGCGGCGGATGTCGTTGGCCTTGTCCATGATGTAGTCCAGGTAGGAGTCGAGGATACGGTCCCTGTCGCACTTCCTGATCCGGAGCGTGAAGGAGCGCTTCTCGGCCCTCGGGGAGGCCTGGGACTGGCTCTGCGTGACCACATGCTTCCACTGGACGGAAACGCCACCAAAGACGTCGGCGATGCAGTCGTTGTTGGAGAGGACGAAGGTGGTGGAGCTGGAGTTGCAGACACGGCTGAGGGAGAGGCGGCTGCATGAGGTGGAGGCAAAGGAGCTGAGGTAGAGCTGGACAGCGTCGTAGAGCTCGTTGGTGTTGAGGCCGTCAGTGTCGGTGATCTCGAAGTAGCAGTAGGAGTAGTAGCAGCCGAGGGCATGCTTCAGGAACCTGAAGCAGGCGAAGCGGAGCTCTGGCGGGAGCACCGACTGAAGGAGGGTCTGGCAGAAGGCCAGGGTGCCCAGGAGGGAGGCCAGAGATGTCCAGGACTCCTTCATATCTGCCATTCAGGGCGAGTGAAAAGTCGGAAGTTTTCCTGGAGATCTCTCTCTGGGTTGTGGGGGAAGAAGGAGACGATCGAGAAGAGAGATTCGAGGCAGGGCTACTAGGGGTGAGTTCTTTTTATGGGGAGAAAATACTACATTCTCACTAGACCTGTCCCTCAATGTTTCACATGTCCACGGTGGGTCCATTTTTTATACCTCTTCTCCGTCACTATCTCGCTCCTCTGCGTTTCTTCCAGGAAGGTGCCACAAGAACATGGCCGGTCAATTCCATGGCACGACCAACGACCGCTGATATATAACGGACTTCGTGAAGTGTGCCCCGGATGCATACGTTAAGCAATCAAACCGTAGAATTTTACATTGACCGTCCGAATGTGGACGGGACCCATGTATAAAATTCGGACCAAAGGAGTCCGATGGATGGGTCCGGAAACAACTATTTCAACATGGATTCCATTAAATTATGAATTTTCGCCACATGTTCCGTGTCACATTTGCTTTTGCACTTCTTGTCTTATAGCAAGAAATTTGAGAGCGCATCTCACATAAAGGTCATGTAACACATAATCAGGGTCGAGTCCACATGGACACAGTCTAGTTAGGAACGATTTAATTTATGATGGATTTATTTAATAAGAATAAAAGGGGAAAGGGCAGGATGAATGGATGTTGAGGAGATGAATGTCGTTGTCATTCGTCTATTATGCACATTCTCCCCCAATTTCTCTCTCTAAAAAGGAATGGAATAACGATCGTGACAACTCTTAATACAATATATCTCGAGTTCAAGCTCGATAAATGAAACTTGACTGATAAAAAGGTGTGAACTCGATTTTGTGTAAGTCAAGAATTTGCGTACAAGAATTATTGGTCGAGATTCTTTGGCATGTTGAATTTATCGCTGCATAAAGACTTCTTTTGTTCACATTGAAGGAGCTCGCATATTATAATTATTCATTAGTGGGGTCAGTGGGTTGAATAATTGGTGAAAGGTGTGGACTTCTTTTCTCGAGAAAATATTCAGTGGTATCAGCACGTCATGTCATCCGTAGACATGGAATACATGTACCATTGAAATGTTGACATGTGTCTCATAAGTGGGACCCTCCTTTCATTGACTCTACTTGAGTGTGGCTGCACAAATGGGAAAGCATGGTTGGAGCTCCCATGTTACCTTATGCTGTTTTTCAACCCATTGAAGAAACCTTCCCAGTGCTGCAAGAAATGATGGGAGCTTATCTTGGTTATAAATGGAGGACTTCTCTTAACGTTGAAGGTGTGCCTTTGAGCACCGAATGAAGATTGAAATCTGAGACTACACAAAAGGGAATTGTGCGGAGAGTTCTTCTCATCAGGGTTTTGCTTGTTGTAATTATACCCCATAGCGACTTATCCAGTTGAATTCATGTTATTAGAATTTGTGTGATTTTTTTTTAGGGAGATTTCATTAATAATTGTGAGGGATTAAATATTGAGTGAGTTATTGAGTGTAATTAGGGTTGGGAAACACCTAAAGAGTATTTGAGTACTTGAATGATTGTAATTTTTATTGTATCACTTATTTTATAGTGGAATTCTATGTTGCTTTCCCATTAATGTAAGTTCTTATATTCGAACCAAAACACGTAAATTCGATGTCAGATTTATTTCCTTCCTTTTGTCTATTATCCGATTTGCTTGTCCGACATATTTTGCCAATGCTTCCTTTCATCCCCTGTCCCCCGAAATCATGGTCTGCATCAATCATTATATGATGTTTCAAAGAGTTGTGTGGAGGAATTGGGGAGTCCGTTGAGAAAAAAGAAAGAATAAAGCAAAAAGGTCTCAAGAAAGCTTTAGAGAGGCAGAGATTGCTTTTGGGTTTTGGCTAAAATGAAAACAACAAGAAAAGAAAAAAGGTTTTTTCTTCTTCTTTTTTAAGTTTTTTGAGAGAGAGAGAGAAAAGTGTGATGTATCAAGGTTTTTGAGAAGGGACCATGAAATTGGGAATGGACGTGGTTAATGGTAACATTATATGGTCCAATCTTTGACGCATGCCCCCACTCAAGTCTACCAAAGTAAATGGTGGACATATGATCTTAATATCACATCCCCAAATATGTGAAAAATATAAATGTGTAAAGAATATTTTTGCATAAAACATATATGAAATGTACTTTTTATAAACATTGATGAGGCGGATCACTAGGACAAGAAAATATTACATATAACTGCAGTGTCATGTCACTTATGCAATGATACATTCACGGTGCGACAAGTGTCCATCATATGTTTTTACTTTTTTTCCTTATATCTCTTGTTTCCTTTTCTTTTTCCTTTCTTCTTCTTCCCTTCACTCTGGGACCACACAACAGATTCAACTCAGACTTGCAGTCAACTCAACCCCGTGAATTGCCTTCCACCACCACCTCATTGCCATCTTAGTCCTCCGTCCATTACCATGTCATGGCCCATAGAAATGACATGACCTAAGAGGATTTTTGAACAATAGTCAGTGACTGATTCATGAATGAATGAATGACCCTCAAATCTCCCAAATTCTAGGGCTTTCTTAGCTCTCCTCAGACCCATGTTCAAACCTATCAATTGTCCATGGTGAGAAGCATCGAGATGGGAAGGCCATTGAGGTTCGTTGGAGAGCCATAAAGAAACCAACCACCGAGGCAAAAAAGGGCCTTGGTAGCTTGAGTTTGAGGGACGCGCAAGGTGACTTGGAGACCTGAGTGGCGAAGATAGAGATTGTCGCGACCTCGCTCTCGCATCCTAGGAGGCTAATGGCTCAGCTGAACGCTTTTCATCAGGGCTTTAGCCCGGGCTCTCCTAAGCCCACCAATTCACGACTAAAGGGTCGAGTTTTTACTTGCAATTCAATTTTACTTAAAAAAGGAGTTGCCATTAATCAATTTGGGGTGCGTCAATTAGAAACCCAAGTAAAATATCGGGAGAAATATTTTACTCCTGCGCAACCAGAGAAACTAAGATTGGGGACTTGATTACACTAGTTAATCACTAATGCCCTTTCGGTACCTAATCTTGTTTAAACCCTTGGGTTTGATTTTTTTTGATTTTTCAAGGATTTTTCATGCATTGTTGAAAGAAACATTTTTTGGCTTTTTTTCTGATTTTTTTTTAAAATATAAACATATTTTTCAGGTTTTTCTTGGCTTTTTGCAAAATATGGAATATTTTTGGATTTTCTGTTTATTTGGAAAATAAAACATATTATTCGGATTTTCTGATTTTTGGGAAATTATAAACTATTTTTCGGATTTTCTGGAAAAAAAAAGATATTTTTTTATTTTTAAATTATTTTTTATTTTCGAAAATATTATTATTATATAAACAAATCGGACCCGGGTCGGGTCTCCTGGATCCGGCCCGGTCGAACTCAGCCCACACGCGGCCCAAGCCTCCGGCTGGACCGGATCCAGCTCAAGGGCCCAGTTCGTCAGGCCCGAAGGATACCTGCAAATTAAATAGAAATTAGTCAAGCCCAAGCCCAAATAAAATAAAGTCTGGCCCATGGAAGCAAAATAAGACCAATAGGCATAATTAATCTCAGCCCATAGACCACAAAACCAAACCCTAGCGGGTCGACTGGGTCGACGGGTCCGACCCGGTCATGACCCGACTGCTCCACCCCCTCTCTGCCGGTTCTCCACGGCGCCGATGGGGGACGGTCGCGCGCCTCTCGACGTGGCCACAGCGAGCGGCGGCGGTGTTCGCGAGACCACCCGACAGGACGACGAAGCGGCGGGTGGCACCGGGGACGACGGCGGTCGGCAGCACGGACGGCGTGAGGTTTAGCCGAGATCCGTGAGTGTGAGCGGTGGGGTCGTCGGCTTTGGACGCGAACGGTGGAGGGAGTGGTTCGTTGGCAGAAGCGATCGCGACGGCAATGCGGGTGGCATCGTCGGTGGTTGAGCGGCAGTGGCATCGGGGTGGCGGAGCGGCGGTGGCGTTGGCCCTTGGCTTTCTCCCTCGTGGCTCTATCTCTCTACCTCAGATCTGGTTCGGAGCTGCTTGCTCGGCCTCTCCGGGGAAACGACGCCAGCAGGCGGCGTCGGGCCGAGCAACCAGCGCCATACGCGGTGGCGGGACTCGGCTGAGCAGTAGCCCTTCGCCCTAGTGCCTCTCGCTCTCTCAGATCTCTCTTTCTCGCAGCTCTCTCTCGGATCGGCGGTCGCTCGTCCGGCCTCCTGGATGTCTCTCCAAGGGAAGCCTTCCGGGCTCCTGCCTCTCCTCTAAACTCCTGTGTTGCTGTTGTTTCTCCTTAGCTCGAGCCCTCTATTTATAGGCGAGGAGCCCGGTCTGTTGGAAGATATGCTCGTAATATTCCAATCAAGATTGAAATTGATGCACTAAATCAATTCATGTTGATACAATATTGAGAGAATATTTTATTTCCTTTTATTGATCTCCATTTGTACTATATATTACAAGTCCCTTGTACATTGAATACATATAGAAATACAAAATATCTTTCTATTCTCTCATATTCTATTGCCTATCACTTGTCTTGCTTGTTTTCTTTCATGGTATCAGAGCCACCGAGCTCTAATTACGCTTCCGCGCCGATACCCAACCTTGCTTCGATTGCCTGCTGCCAAAGAGTTCTGACCTGCAAAACAGAATTCTTTTCTGGCAAAGGAATTGAATTCTCGCAAACAAAAAGCAAGTGATAGGATTTACAATGGCTCGGAATACTTCTGCAGATTCCCAGCAAGAGCGATCAGAAAATCTCACCT
>MU089895.1:0-66070 GCA_014858505.1 Corymbia citriodora subsp. variegata
AAATTCAGAAGACCCAAAGGGGGTTTCTACAGGGAAATATACACTAGGGTTTGTGTGCACCGTTGGAGCATCAGCTGGTTATGGGCTTCTCCTATCCTTAGACCAACTTTGCTTTAGGAGGGTCATAAGGAAAGAGACGCTTAGGGCAATTTTGAACATGATTGTCTTCCCATCTTTAGTGGCTAGTGTGATTATTGTGGTGGGGTTATTTGGGAGTGGTGAGTGGGAGCATCTGGGGCTAGAGATGGATGGATACGAGCTTGGCAAGGTGAGCTATGTGTTGAACTTGGTCGGGATGGCAATTGCTTGGCAAGTGTTCACCATCGGCACGCTCGGGTTGATATTAGATGCGTCGTCTTTGTTCTCGGACTCAATTAGTGTGGTGGGCTTGCCGATTGTGCCCATTTTCTCGGTTGTGTTCTTTGGGGACAAGATGCATGGGGTCAAGGTAATGGCTATGATCTTGGCCATTTGGGGGTTCGTTTCTTATGTCTATCAATATTATTTGGATGAGGCCAGGTTCAAGGCTCAAAGGACAAGTGTTGGTGGGGGATGAAATTAGGGTTAGATCGGCACTAAATGCTCCAATTGTAGGGAATGGTGGATGACTAAAGATGGTGCAGTGTTTTAGTTTGTGTTTCGCCAAGTTTAAGTAGGGAGAGGTAATTTCTTACTATACATTTGGAGATAAGAAACGAGGAACAGATTAAGACGATTGAAAATGTTGCTTATATATATATATATATTTTTTTTTTTGGTAAGGAAAAATGTTGCTTATATTTAATTTCTTTACTATGTTTTGAATACAAAGAAGGGCATTTTATTTTTATTGCCCATTTCACATTCGAGACGAACCTCGCGCTGCTTCTTCTCCTCCCTTCTCCGCCGCCGTACAGGAATGCTAATGCGTGCCCATGAGGTTCGGCTGAGCTTGGTTTTGGGCTCAACGCTACAATGCTGCGGAGGAGAAGTAGGGCGAGCGGAGCCGGGTGAGTGAGACAAGTGGGAGTGCAAGGAGGAGGGAAGACGGAAGGAGAGGGGTGAGAGGTGCATTGATGACATGGGATTTGGGAATGGAGGAGAGAGTTTTCAGGGAGGAAGAAAGATGATGAGAAATTGCGGAGACGTTTTCTTCGGTTTATCTCGGGGGTTGCTTTAAAAAAAAGAAAATATTTAATAAAAAAATTATATTTTTTCGTATCTCAAAGTTATATGGATTAATACCATGAAAAACTTCAAATTGGCATACCTTTGACAAATTTGCCCAAAACTAATTTTAACCAACAAACCTTAACCGGTATACCTTTGACAAATTACTCCAAACTAATACACTTATGATAAATTTACTTTTTGTTAGCTTTTGTTATATTTTATTATCAAATTGTTGAGTTGGATGACATATGATAATTGACTGATATATCAATTTGGGGTTTTACTCTCCATTTGTTATAATTGCACCAGTTTTGTGGTATTGATCTAATTTAACAGAGGGAATGTTATAAATGTATCAATTTGGGGATTGTTGGAGGTTAAAAAAAATTAGTTTAAAGTAAATTTATCATAGGTGTGCCAATTGGAATTTTCCATGATTTTAACTCAATTTATATCAATATCCAAAAATACCTCCATCACCAATTCATCATGACGACTGCTCAAAATTCGATTTCTCTATTTTTAGTTTATTATATAAAAAAATAAAAGTGATATAATATTATGTTGAATGTAATCCAAAATTATAATTATTCAATTAATAATTTTATATACGAGAACATGTTTTAAGTTCTTTCAGTATATCGTTTTAGTATAGAAGTGTCCAAAAAAATGAGTGATTTAGATAGAGCAGGGAAAGTGGAGTAATATATCAGTAGTTGATGGAGAGAAAATGAAAGTTTTGGAGATAGCAAGAGATTAAAGAAACCGAGAGAATCCTTACCAAAAAAAAAGAAACCAAGAGAATACAAAGATTACTACAATATCCTTTAATTCATTTAAGTGATTGTTTTCAATAAAGGGCATGACACAAAACATTATGGCTAAATTAGCTAATTGGGATAAACTGGAGAAACCTAGCCCATGAACCGAATCAACCAAAGCCTGAGTCGAACTGGTCCAACAGCTTGTGAGGGAAGCGATGTCCAAAGGGAGTTGACTGGAGATTTGAGTGGCTTTAGTATGTTTAAAAGTGCTCCAAAAGAAAACGGTGTTCTTTTGCAACTCTTTTGAAAGAAAAACAATGTTGTTTCTCTCTCTCTTTCTTGGTTCATGACGGATGAACTCAGGCAAATTGAGCATTTAGGATTCTTGAAGGTCTTTTTCTCTTGAAGATTTATTGAAATCAAGGTCTCGATTAAACTAAGTTGCTAATTACGAGCTTACATCCTTCCGTTCACCAGTCAAATTGTTCAATCCACTCATCGGGTCAGGATTTTGGGGTTTGTTGGCAGTGAGAAAGTGTTAGGGTTGTTGCTAGAAGTGACAACAATGACAACGTACTCAACTTATAAGTTAATGGCACGCATTGTCATGGAACCTGATTAGGGCCTGAGTTGTGAGTTATTTTTGCGACATTCCAGACTTTTCACCATCCCAATTCATTTTATCTTTCTTATATGCATATGTGGATGTGAACACACAAAACCCCAACAAAAAGTGCAAGAAGAACATGGGAAGCAAGTTATGTAACCACACTACTATATTAGCAGTTTCGAGTACAAGCTTGCTTTTAGTCTTGGCCTATCTTACATGATACAAAAGGTTGGGTTCCCATCTCTGCTACGACTATGGCTATCCAAATTGGAAAACCTTCCGCTATGATCAGCATTAGAGGCTATAATCCATCCCATTAGATGTTGTCTCGTTAGTAGCATCGGTCGGCCCGTTGAAATCACAAAGGGAATCGACCCAATCTCCATCGAACCACACATACCAAGCCTTGTAGTGGTGAGGGACCAACTCATCTAAGCCCCTTACAATCTTCAAATAGGTGATCTTGGTCTCGATGTCTATAATATCTATAGTAGATCCTTCTAGCTTTGCAAGCAAGCCAAAACGTTTAGCAACCATATCTAGTCATATGTAAAAAATAAGAAAGTGAGTCTTTGGGAACTCAGTAAGTAAAGTTCCTATTTTAGGCTAGTAGAACATTCCTTCGGTAAAGATTAGTCAAGATTTCACATGCAAATGGTGTCAAAAGCTGGTCAATGGCAAATCAAATATCATGCCAAAACATATACAGTAATCACTCTTCTTAATTGTCAGTATATGTAAAAACTTATGCAAACTATGCTCATGCGGGATTGGTACACCATGCAGTTCATTTATTGCTGTCAAGGACTCAAACCCCAATCCTTCTCGGCTTAATTCGGGGTATCCAGCATCTTGCTGCTTCCAGCACTTGGGCCTAGACATCTTAGGACTCGAACCCAAGTCATTTCAAGACTAGCAAACCCGAGGCAACCAGGACTTGAACTCAAGCATCTAAGACTTGAACCTAGGCATCTGATTCTTTAAATGGGGCATCGTCTCCAATGCTATGTAGTTATGGCATGGTTATTCCGTTAAAAGCTCACATGCAAATGCATCAAAGAAGACCGGTTCTTATCTTTCATTTAGCCGACTTGATCATGCATTCATGGCCCCATAAGGGCATGCTCATGCGTATGTATGTCATGCTTCCTATGACTCGATTCTATTTGTTCCAAGAATGATCCTAAGCCCGAAGCTTAGCCCAATCACCAAGTATGAGGAACCCTGTACCAATCCAAGACATGAGCTCGGTATGCCTCAATATTGATCAACACTTTATGGATTTAGGTGAATCTCAACTCGCGTTGAACATAAACAACGAACCGTTGCATCATTCTAGCTATGCAAGCACTTAAGCACATACTTGGACCTACAACATGAGCAATACATGTATCTATCTAACCCACGGCTTATAAGTGAGACTGCCTAGGTTTAATGACGGAAATGATCATATTAGGGAGAAATATGAAACTCTACTTATCTAGACAAACCTCAAAACTAAAAGAATTGGCTTGTGGAGAGAGATAAGCGCATGACTGAAGGAGAGAGAGCGAGAGAGTAAATGCCTAAGGAGGAGAGGGACAAAAAGAGAAGAGCCAAATTAAGAGAAAATGAGGAGAAACTCATTCTATTTATAGCCCTCATCTTCATGATTACCTGTCCAAATGGTCCAATTATCTTTTCTAAGGTGGCATGCCTACTTTGTTTGGGTGGCAAGCCTAATTTTGTAAGGTGGCATGCCTACTTGAGGAGGAGGTATGTCTATGTTACTTGAGTGGCAAACCTAAGACCTAAATGAATCAATTGGAAGCTTACTTGCTTCCATTTCATTGGTCCATCTAAGCTTGCCTCATTAAATATCATTTAATGCTTCTTTGGAGGAGGTGGTGCCTATGGTAGCCTAAGTGGTGCCTAAACCTCTTTGGGTGGGCTCTTAATGAAGTTTTTTGTGTCATGCTACAATTAGTCCAAGTGTGACACTTGCTCCCCAAGGTAAATTACAAGTCATGATGATAAAATCTGTTGGAACTAGTATTAACACCTAGAGAGGGGGTGAATAGGTGTAGAGGAATTTTATGCGCAAACAATAACAATCTTTTACAATCTATAAACTGAAATTAAATAGAGAGAGTAGAGAAGATTGCAAACACAGTTTATAGTGGTTCGGCTTTAGACAAGCCTACGTCCACTCTCCAGGCGATCAGCCAATAGGCTAGATTTCACTATATGATCAAGGGTGATTACACACTCTTGAGTGTTAGCACTTGGTGATGATATGTCTTACTAAGTCACTCTTCTTGGTAATTCACTAGGATCACTCTGTTACGCTCTTTTTCAGACAACTAGTGAAGAATTGAATCAGCCTTGGAATATATTTATCCACCCTAGTCTCCTAGGTCTCATCCTATCCTTAAGTGTTCCATTCTTCTTTGGAAGTTGTCCGTTGATTGATCTTGCTAATCAGTTTGATACAACAGAATCAATATAAATAAAGTAAGTGAAATACTTGACCGTTGGTGATCTTATCTTGTAGTTTCATTCTGAGTCTGCTTAAGTTTTCCGTCTGGTACGGTCAGACTCAAATTTGCGTCTGGTACGGACAGACTCAGAATCTGCCAGACTGAAGTTCCTACATCTACTTCATCCAGACTCAAAAGCATGCGTTAGTAGCCTTTGATTTATTTTGTCATCTTCAAAATATCATAAGGGATTTTCCTAACAAAATTCATTGGTTTCGAGCTTTTCCGTGTTCATGGATTTTGCAGGTCCAACTTCTTATATATTCATGAATACTAAAAATCTGAAAAAAAAAGGATATCCAATAGATCCTTTTAGATGTTGGCATATTAAAATATGTTCATATCGGACGTTCCAAACTTCCTCGCAACCTCTAAATAGCAAAAGGATTATGGGTTTGGCATGGAGTTGACATGACCGACTAATTACGTGTCTCACACAATAGGCATCTCGTCCTGTTTGGTGCTTAAGTCTAAAATCATTTAATTTTAATTGATGTGTTATATCATGTATCACTGTTACAAGATATGACCATCATATGAAATATCTATTTTTATATAGTAAAACTCACTTATCATTGTCACCATCCTCCTTTGAGTCACACAACACCACAATACGGGGATCCTCCCCCTCCTTAAATTTTACAGTAACCGCCTCGAATCCGAGCTAAAACCTCTCTAAGGTTTCTGGTCTTAGGCAACTGAGCGACCATGCTTGAGTGACGGGGAGAGAGAGAGAGAGAGAGAGAGAGAGTTTAACCCAATAATGTGCATTCGCAGCTGTAGTGTGTGACCTTATAATATGTAAGCTGTGCATGTTTCAGGGTAAGAAACTAGCAGTACGGGACACTTACTGTACGCCAGGAAAGTAGCATAAACAAGTTGTCATCCAATAATTTGGAAGAGCTTCATTTCCCCTTCGAATAAAAAATAATTTTTTTTCCTCAACGAAAATATATATATTTAACGGGTATATATATATGTTAGAAAAAGTAGCATGCGGGACAGCTTACCTACATAGAAACCTCCTCTTCTTCCTTCACCTCTTGTTGGTTTCTTCTTGACACTCTCAGCTTTTATAGTATCTGTCACCCTCTTCTGGGTTCTCTTTCTCATCTACGACATGGAAGAACTAGCTTATCATCAGCCTCAGGAACTGCAACTCCACATCCCGGGTAAGTCAAATTCTTGAAGAGTTTACCAGCATCTGAATTAATTGAGTTTTGCAGTTGAATTTATGCAACAATCGTGCGAAGAAAAATGATGCATCGAATTGAGATGGGCACTATAGAAGGGGGACAACATAACCGCCATTAATATATTCAATTCTCTTCATGCTACTCTGTGGTTTTGTTTTGTATTGTGTTCTGAATATCCAGATGTTCCATTAGAATAAGCTAAAACTTTTGACACCATAAGCTTTCAATAAAATTGTCCAAAATGTCGAACTTATTGTACTTTCGTTAATTCAATCCTAAATTTTATATTTTACCAATTAAATCCTAAACATTTTCATGATTTGATGATTGAGTCCATTTGGCCATTTCTAATCAGAAATTGTTGATGTGAGCGTCGGCTGTCCTACGTGGCGTAATTAGTGTTGACATGGGCAATGCCAAGTGATTGGCTAGAGGAGGAAGAAGAGAAGAAGAAAAAAAGAAAGAAAGAAAAAAGAAAAAAGAAAAAAGAAAAACAAAAGAAAAACAAAATTTTAAAAAATTAAAATATCATTAAAATTATTTAAATCAATACCAATCGTCTTACGTGACATAACCAATATTCACATGAACAATGTTGTTGGTCAAAATTGATAAGATACACTTAATTTACTTAATTGCAAAACATGAAAAATGTTTAGGATTCAATTGATAAAATTAAAAGGTTTAGTCTGAATTGATAAAAGTATAATAGATTTAGGACTTTTTGGATAATTTTCTTAAACTCCTACTCTTGGACTTTTGATGAATCCTGGGACTTTTAACTTCTTTTTCTTCGCCTGGAAGCAAAAGTACAAAAGTGCCTTACTTGACCTGAACTATTTGATCATCTTTCATTTTTGTTTTTGGGCAAATTTGAAATTCTTGTAGTCTTTTTAATCAACTATGTGAGTCCACTATATTGATAGTAAATCATACTGTCGACGCCGACCAAAAATCAACATCTGTATCACTTTTAAATTCTACGGTCCCCCGTGTGATTCTATATACACGTCATGGTGAATTTAGTAAAGATAGTATTGCATCTACCAATACTAGCTGTTTTCCAGAAAAAATAAAAGGCCTAGATCCTAGCTATTTTCCAAAAAAAATAAAATAAAAATCGAAACTCTATTTCTTGGTACAAAGAAAGATGGTAGGGAAGTAAATGTTTATCTCAAAGACCGAGTCTTGACACATGTTTCTTTATTTGCTCAAATATCACAATTATATAAGTAGGTAATTCCTATGTTTGATATAGAAGTAACATATTCTAAATTATGAATTTGGTCATAGACGTAATAATCGCATATTCTAATTCATAGTGACTAGTTGTCGAATTTATTTGGATTCCGCCATTTTTTTGACATTTATATTCTCTCTTACCAATTAAAACCTTTGATTAGATTGCTGTCGAATATATGACAGATGATCAAGAAGCCAAAGAAGAGAAATCATCCCACCCCACGAGCATTATCGCCGATAGTCATGCAACAATAACTTTTAAACCCAAGAACTTCAGGTGGTGGATTAGAGTGGCTCTCTATTCACTTTTTGTGCTCTCTGGCCAATTGGTGGGCGCGCTCCTTGGGACGCTCTACTACAAAAAAGGAGGCAACAGTAAGTGGCTTGCTGCCCTTGTCTCGCTTGGGGGTTTCCCAATCCTCCTCCTTCTCTACTTCATCCCCACACCCAAACAACCAAGTGACCCTAATAACCCGCACATCCAAACAGATGCACAAGCTCAATATCAATCACGATCACCCTCTCTCAAGAGCCTTGCCCTTGTGTACCTCTCTTTAGGGACAATTGTGGCCCTAAATGGCTATTTATCCTCAGTTGGCCTCTTGTACCTCCCTGTCTCCACCTACTCCCTCATTTGCTTCTCCCAATTGGCCTTCAATGCCCTCTCCTCCTTCTTCCTAAACACCCAAAAGTTCACCCCCTGCATCATTAACTCCCTAGTCCTCCTCACAATTTCCTCAACCCTCCTCGTGTTCCAATCAAATTCAAAAGACCCCACGGGGGTTTCCACAGGGAAATATGTACTGGGGTTTGTGTGCACCATTGGAGCATCAGCTGGTTATGGGCTTCTCCTGTCCTTAGACCAACTTTGCTTTAGGAGGGTCATAAGGAAAGAGACGCTTAGGGCAGTTTTAAACATGAGTGTCTTCCCATCTTTCGTGGCTAGTGCGATTTTTGTGGTGGGCTTGTGTGGGAGTGGTGAGTGGAAGATTCTGGGGAGAGAGATGGACGGGTATGAGCTTGGCAAGGTGAATTATGTGATGAATTTGGTCGGGGTGGCAATTGCTTGGCAAGTGTTCACCATCGGCACGGTCGGGTTGATATTAGATGCGTCGTCTTTGTTCTCGGACTCGATTAGTGTGGTGGGCTTGCTCATCGTGCCCATTTTCGCAGTTGTGTTCTTAGGGGATAAGATGGATGGGGTCAAGGTAATGGCTATGATCTTGGCCATTTGGGGGTTTGTTTCTTATGTCTACCAATATTATTTGGATGATGCCAAGTTGAGGCTCAAAGGACGAATGTTGGTGGGGAATGAAATTAGTGTGAGATCGGCACTAAATGCTCCGATTGCAGGAAATGGTGGATGACTAAAGATGGTGGAGTGATTTAGTTTGTGTTTAGCCAAGTCTAAGTAGAGAGAGGTAATTTCTTAATGTAACCATTTGGAGTTAAGAAACGAGGAACAGATTAAGAAGATTGAAAATGTTGCTAATATTTAATTTCTTCACTATGTTTTGAATACAAAGAAGGGCATTTTATCTTTATTTCCATTTTCACAATTTCATTATGAAAGTTATTTAGTTATATGTTATTTCGCTAATGTGACAAAGCCAGCTAATGCAAATTATTGGTGCTTACTAGGATTATATTATCAAACAGGGGACAGAAGAGATACTTAGATTGCTTCACAAACACAAATTAAGATTTTACTCAAGTCGATGTCTCCTATGTTTTTTGTTCTTGGATTATATTTTTAAATAGCTTCCCTCGACTTTTTTCTTTTTTCAGAAGCGTCCCCCTACTTTTTGAAAACTGCCACCAATCGTTCTAGAATTAGTGTATTGATGAAAATTAATAACGTGACATTAATGCCGCTAAATGATTGTTGATTTTTGAAAACTGCCACCAATCCAAAATGATTGTTGATGTGGAATTAGGGTGACACTTTTTTTTTTTTTTTATAAGTAAAGGAACATTTTTGAAAAAAAAGAAGTAAATGGACATTTTGGATTTTCAGGCGAAAAATTTGGCATTATCAACGACATTAATTGTTTTCCTTTTTTAGATAATAATATAGATGGTTCCTAAACTTTCATTGATATTATTTTTGTCAATGAACTCCTTTTTATCTAATTTAGTCCTGAATTTTTTGCAACTTAACTCGATATAATCCTTGTGTCAAATGCTAGCATTGTTATTTCGAACATTGTCGCCTTTACGTTTTTTCCTCCCTCTCTCTCCCTCTCTCAGAGAGAACATATACATCATCACCTTCCCTGGTCCGGCCCCCATTGCATCCGTTCACCGGCTGTCAGCCCACACCTTCGCCAGTCCCCTTCTTCGCCTGTAACTACAAGTGCCCATCATGGCCGCACTCGATCACCACCATCATGAAATCAAATGCTACCCCGAGAAAAATGGGCCGCCTTGACAAATATCACATTCAGCAACCACCACATGCTCAACCCTCCCCCAAGACTGTTGAATCACAGTAGCAGAACTAAACTTCTCCACCGTTACCATAGACATGACTAGCTAGCTCTGCCACCGCCACACCCATGTGCAGCAACCTAAATTGTCCAATTGGGGCCAATTTGGCAACGTGTTAAACAGTGTTTGATTCTATTTTTTATTTCCTGCAACAAAAAAAGAACAAAAACCCGTTTTGTAACTTTTTTATTCTTGAGAACATTTTTTTTTTTGGAAATAAGTTTAGAATAGAATCAAGAACTAGAAAAAAAATTACTTCTTTGTTCAAGGAAACAACTCTAGAATCAAGTCATGCCATGTTCTTTTTTTTTCTCTTTCTTTTCATTTTCTTTCCTTTTCGCTCCTTCGGGTGTGTTTGGTTTAGCATTTGTAAGGGGTTTTGAGTCCAATGCAAATGCTGAAAGCCCAAAGCTACTTGGGAAAATGCAATTGTGTTTGGTAAAATTTTTGTGCAAATGGACTTTGAGTTGAATGTGCGTTTGGTAAAAAAACTTTCGCAATGGGTTTTGATGGGTATAATATATGTGTGTGTGTGTGTATATATATATATTTTATATATTTTTTAAATTGACCAAAGACCCTTTGTCTGTTCGGGGAAGGGCTACGGCCGCCGGCGAGCCAGATCTGGCGTCGGCGGCCGTCGGTGGAGGTCAATTGAAAGCTGGCTTCAAAGCTAAGCCAAACGGTTTAACATTTTCCCAAGAGGCTTTTGGGCTTGAAAGCCCCTTGGGAATGTTGAACCAAACACACCATCATCCTCTGCATGATCGCAAAAATATAATAAAATTATTACAAAATTAAAAGAAATTTTTAAAAATAAAATGAAATTACATAGTAAAACTATACTAAAAATGATAAACTATCTAATAAAATTATATTAAAAATGATACAATTATGTAAAAAATTTAAAAAATTATAATAATTTAAATATTTAATAACATTATATGATAAAATTATTCAAAAATATGAAAAAAAATATAATAAAAGTATTAAAAAGTTAAAATAAATTTTAAGTCATAAAAAAAATTGAGGATTGTATCAAACACATTTCTATTTGGAAATAGAGATTTTGGGCAGTTATGAAATGCATTTAAATGCTTAGAAATTCGTCTAGGGAATTGAACAAAAAAAAATCATTTTTTAACATAAATTGTTCCAGGGAATGGAATGGTTACAAAACACATAATTGGAGGTTGGGCCCCCAAATTTGAGCATGCTACCTTGGATTGGAGCTTGCATTGCCTCCAATATATGGTTGGCAATGTTAGCCACCGTGGTGACCTCATTAGGTCCTGGCCAAAGAGACTATTGCAACATAATGTGGAAACTAACTAGATTTTGCATTTAAATCAACACAAAATTACCTGAGAAATAAACGAGAAATAATAAAGAACATTGAAGATTTACATGATTTGACTCGAGTATTAGTACTTACTCCTGTGGGAGAGTTATCTACAAAAAAATCACTATGAATCTAGTGAATATAGAGTTTATAATCTCTCTCACATGCATGAGTGTTTCCCACACTTAGATTAAACCCAAAGCAAGCCCACATGAATTATCTTACAATGTTTCACAGAGAACTCACTGCAAAATCTCGTAGGGATAAATCTAATTCTTCTCTTGTTTGCTTTATTGTATTTGATATGAGAGCAGTATTTATATCCTTTTGAAAATGTGAAACCTTTTTTTTTCATCTATCTTAGCTCTCCCATTACCCCAAGCGCACATAACTATCACAAACGTTTATCAAGCTATGTTTGGACTTGTCTAGAGGAATGAAGTCGGCCCACATGACCACAAAATTCTCCACCATAAGAAACTTCTTCAAGGTTACATCCTCTTTCCACTTGTGAAATTCTAGCTCACAAATTTCAATGACCAATGAACTTCATTCTCCAATGGTATCTCTGACTTCTACCAAACATCACATTAACCGAACGTCTCATGCCAACATTGCTAACCAAGTCATTAGACCACATTGCCTTTTCATCTCCTTTCATAGTCATCATGTCTCTCAATGACATCGTCTAAAACATAGCACAAACTAATAGAAGTAAATGTATAACTACCCAGTAATCGACCATCTTTCAAGTTTCCTACATCACCCTAGTTCACAAACTTAGTTACTGCCATGCTATTTGAACTACATCCTCCAAAACAAAACCTAATGTTTATCATCCCTAATAAAATTAGGAAGATCTACTGCAGAGCATCATAGTGTATACCTAGATTAGTGGTATACATTTTCCTAATTGTATGTGATAGATTAAGCCTTGTATTATCCATGGCATACCAATAGTACTAACATGTGAAGCACGGGACAAGTGCCCCACCTCCATCCAAGTACATGGTACTAGTCAAGACAATTTGTCATATCAGCAAGTGGGGTACTTACAGAATTCCTCAACCGTACGTTAAAACGCATTAACACTTTGTTAATATGACTCTTTTGAATCACTCACAACATTCTAGTAGTGTCTCCCTACATTTTCATACCCGAAATTGTCTTATTGCGCCCAAATTATCTATTTCAATATCTACATACTCTATCTCATCTAACATTGACCACATTAAAGCCTAATCAACCATGACATTAGAACAACCGTCAACAGTTATAGAATTTAGCGACTCTACAAATACCGTTACATCTACTGTACTTTGAACATCTCTAGGCTCCTTTTGAAACTCCATTTGTTTTTGAATGCTGTCTAGATCTTTCTCCAAATTGATTTCTCACTCCTAAACATAGCAAATTAATCAAAGAAAACCTTTATGCTAAACATAAACCTAGGTGAATGTCACGCCCAAATTCTCGAGTATGCAACACAGTCCCTTACTCTTGTAGTCATTTGAATGCAACGTTCTAGGACATATTGCCGACCCATTCGTTTTATCTTACAATTAAATGCATGGAGAAGCAATTCATAACACATCAATAGGGATAGTAAAAGCATAACAATAAACATTATCAAAAGCACGACATTTAGTTATTTATTACTTAATCCTAAGATGTTTACATGCACAAGCCCTTACTACAAGCAACTTCCTACCAACTAACACAAAAATAAGCAAGGCTTAGGGTTAACTTAAACTCCTCTAACACAAGGGCTAGCCAAAAAGTGATTCATCTTGTTGACACCTAAATTTTGACCTAACGTGTAGCTATATTTGTAGGCTGACTCACAAGAAGGATACCTTTGGTTGATGCTTTTTATGGAAAATATGTTTAGCCTAATAAGGGACCTTGAACATTGCCTATAATATGAGGAAGGGGATAGATAAATTGCACATGTGAGGATGGAAAATTCGGAAGGAAATCAATTGGATACTAGAGGGTTGCAATTTTCACAAAGAATCTTTGGAGGAATTCATGGGATAAGACGAACAAAATGGAGGGAAGAAAACGAAAAACATTTGTGGCAAGTGTGGGTTGTGGAGACTTACAAAAGGAAGCTAATGAGCTGGAAAATAAGAGGGGATCGATCTAATTGGCTATGCAAGGAAGGTGGGAGTCCTGGTCAGTCATTCTTGTTCTGATGGATATTCAAATTTTGGTAAATGATGATCCAAATTTTTGATTAAGAATCAAGAGCCAAAAAATCGAGTGAATATGAAGGTAGGAAATTCGACAAAGGAAGGAATCAAGACGTTCGGGTCTGAATGGCTTACAAGAAATAGGAAAGATTGAGTGGCCACAAAATCACGTACCGATTTGTAGACCATGAATTAAGGCAATGAGAAAAGGAAACTCATAAAATTGCCCATAGAAAGAGATGCTTGGGGCCATTATAAAAGGAGGGGAGAAATGCACAAAAGGATCATCAATTTTCTCATCATCATATGAAGCTCTCTTGTGATTTCACAATGTTGTGGTGCCTTGCATACATCACAACGTAGTCCTTTTCTTAAGTCCTTAGTCTTCAAATGAGTCTCCAATAGCGGCTACAAAAGCTCTGTCCTCACTAAAGATCTCCATCGTTGATCATTGCTGCTGTTCACTGCTGGTTTGTTGCTTTTCACTGTTGATTTGCTGTTGTTTGCTGCTGATTTGCTGCTGGTCGCTACCGTTTTGCCAATGATCGTTGCTGCTCTTCTGTCGTTGTTGCTACATTGCTGCTGGTCATTGCTACTACATCTCTTTAGTTGCTTCCTATAATATCATGCTTCCGGTTTGTGCCAATCTCTCTTAGTTTACTCAAGCTAAAAAACCTTGTGATAATGATAATATCATTTTAAAAAAATATGTTCAGGTTCATATTTTTTTCATGATCATGATCGTTGGATGTTATTTTATTGTTTGCTCAATTGCTTGGTCATATTTTACACGTTAATGGTGTAGTATTACAAAATCCAACAAAGGTTGTGTGCAAAACATTTTTTTTTAAAATAAGGAGAAAAGGTACAAGTCCCCGAACTCATGATTTTTGATTCGTAGAAGTAAAATGTACTCCCACATTTTACTTGGGTGTCTAATCGACCTGAAACTAATTTATGGCGGCTCCAATAGGTAAGATAAATATCATGGTTGAATCGAGTACCAAGTTGCGATTGATAGGACTTGGGAGAGTCCGTGCTAAACACTACGTTTAGTAATCCATCAACTTCCTTCAGGAGGGTCACGACAGCTTGGCGACTCCACTGGGGATTTGAATTAAAATTCGTAGAGGACTTAAGGCCTGAATTTCTCTTGTAAAAAATGTTTTTGCTTTTCATGCGTGGTGACCACGTAAGCCACTAATTTTAGGTGTTAAATGGTTTTGCAAGTGAAAGTTATATAGGGTGGAGTATATGTTAACCCTTATTTTGCAAAAAGGTGTTATGAATAAATGATTTAATTTATTGTTGAAGTTGTGTATGCATCATGTAAATTGTTGTGCCTATCTTAAATGTTTTAGCACTACACCTTTACACATATGTCCTGTGACCAGACCTGGGTCACATGCTAGGAAAATAATTAGGATGGTGTTAAGAGGATCTGGCAACGCTTGCAGACACGCAGGGGGGCCACCCTCTTTAACCCCGCTTCTTTTAGGTGTCAGAAGTGTTCATTTTTATTCGTAGACACGCAATGGTAAAGACAACCTTCCGACTAAGCTGCCATCAAAAGGGCTTGGTTTAGCCAGCAGACATGTTCGGCTAATTGATACACCCTCTTGAATTATAGTATCAAGCTTTTTAGTACATCCCACCTTTAGGCGTCAAACCTCACATGTACATGTGCATGTTTTTGTGTATTCCTAAACTCCACTATCGTTATTCTATCATCTTTGTCCTTATTACGTCATGTTGTCCAATCATTCTGTTTTGATCAATTATATGCTTTCATGATCAAGTATAATTATTTTCAAAATAATGGGGCATTTGTTTTGATCAATAAGGAATACCTCTTCAAAGATACTTTCTTTTTTCTAATGAAATCCTAGCAAAAAATTATATCCTCGTTTACTTCGAAGATAAGTGGGTTGCTTCATTTTCACTCCTAGAGACAATCTCATTGAAGACCCCAAGTCCCTTTTTCTCTATCTTTGCACTTATTTTTGTCATCGACTCAAAATGACACTAAAAAAGCTCAATTTGTTAAATCACCTTTTAAACTTGTCTTTGAGGAAATGGTGATATTAGTTCCAATTTAAACTCATAACTCATCACTTTTTTATTAGTATTTGCAAAGGTCAATGTGGGGCAAAACCATCTTGATTATTCGATCCTACAAGATGTGGAATAATGGCGTAGGAATGAGAACACACCTTCAAAAAGAAAAAAAAAAAAGGTGGCATTTGTGGTTCCTCAAACACATGTTTGAGACAGGTTAACAAACCAATATTACATGAAGGAGGACCAAATCAATGCAAATATGTCCTCAAAGAAAAGGTGGTACTTGTTCCAATTTAAGCTTGACTTGTTATGAGAGTAAGCCGTTTCTTTTTTGTTTTTCTCTTTTACAGACACTACAAAAGCAGAGGAAATTAAGGTGGAGGCAAATCCCAAATGGATAAAAGGAAAAGTGACCTAGATGAAAATGAAGCCTTCTTCAAAGAAAAAGGGAGCATCCATTCCAAGTTAAATCAACCTACTCATGAATTAACTAAGATCATTCATTTTTGTAGGTGACAATCATGGAAAAACGACCATGCCCACCTCAAAAAGCAAAAGGGAGTGTTTGCTCCTAATTTTAACACTTCTCGATTTCATATTTGTCACTGTTCTCTCCTTTCAAATAGGTCACAAAAGGAAATCAAGATTTTTGCGGATAAGAAGATACAAAGGAATGAAAATGCAATAGAAGCATCCAACCTTGAAAAGAAAAAAAGAAGAGTGCATCTTGTTCCTAAACCTAACTCAATTTGTTATGAAAATGACACTTTTTTGGATGACAAATTGAGGGACACGTCAGATTTCGATAGCAACAACGAATTGACTAATCAAGAAGATGCCCTGGTTTCAACTGAAATGGAAGATCGAATTTTCCTCAATCTTAGCTTGCATTTGCGCTTATATAATATCTCTTGAGTGCCATTTCCCTTTAAATAGGGACAGGCTACCATGAGGAGATGTAAAGGAACTGAGATAAAAAATTCACACTATTTTCATTTATGGGTGGCAAGCTTAGGGGCATGGATGGTCGAGGTTTCCCATATTTTGCAGGGGCGGAGAACTGAGTTGAATTGGTGAATAATTGAAGATTCAATGCAAAAAACCTCTATGAGCTCATCCTCGAAGAAGGCAAGAAATGACACCTAATGGCTCTGGTCATACACTCTATCTTTTGCAAGAATAAGTCCAAGTCCTCTTATACTTGCTTGTGCTAACATTACAATGTTTATCATGCTAAAAGTTGATGAATCCTTAAACTTCTTGTATTCTTCGAAGTGATAATTTTGCATGACAATTTTGCCTATTCAAATCACCAATTTCATTTGAAGCTTCTTTAGTTAGATGATTCAATGAATTATGTGTGATGCTAAGAATGCCAAATGAGAAGTGTCAAGATGATGAAAGGCAATCCCTATCATACACACGGTCCCTTATACATTGAGACAAGTATAAAAAAATTCCATGTTCTCGAGGTAAAGAGTTTTCTCGCAATAGGTACATAGACTGAAATGATGAGGGGCATCTCACTTCTCTTCCTTATACAATACAAGTAACCATTGTTTAACCCCTTTGAGCTTGAATGTCAGAAGAAATTCTTTCAAAAATAGCCCTATCAAGAACCACCCCGTATTGGGGCAAATTGGAGGTAAGGGTGCTATTACAAGGTGAAAAATGGATAGGACTTTCTTGCCTTCACTTGTATCAATCTTCGAGTGTCTTTAATGCAAATGAAATCAAATGTGAATTTAAGTGCCTTAAAATGATGAAGAGCATTTATTTCTCTATCATACACACTTTTATCCCTTGTGTAACCCAATTGAGCTTGTAAATTAATTTCTAAAAAAACTAGTTGGTGATCATCCCCACACTGGGGCAAGGTAAATGAGTTACCATATTGAGACAATGTGGCTTGGAGCCTAGATTGAAGATGTAGACCCCAAGAGTTCAAAAGAACTAAATTGTCCAAGAGTTGATGGCGCCATAAAAGCCAAAGTTTTTCTAGTCCACCGGGGCACTATGAGAAGTGTATCAAAAAAGGGGAAAAGAATGAAAAAAAAAGAAAGAGAAATAAAAAGGGTGAGAAAAAAACTATTGAAGCCCAATTTTTGAGGTCGAAGGCCAAATTTTTTAAAATCATCCTCTAATGGAAAGGCAATGATTTTGTAAAGATCAATGTTGGACTCTCATGGTTGATAAAGTATCTACACAAGAAGACAATCCCGATGCCAAGGAGAAGATTGGTAATTATGCCAAGATGATCACCTACTTAAAAACCCTTCAGTCAAAAATCTTTGAGCCTAACAAATCCTTTCATTTCTCAACACATAAACCTAGCCTATGTTACATCCCTTTAAAGTCTCTTCAGATTATGGCACTTAAATTAACGTAGGGGTTTTAGATGTCAAAAGCTTCACTCAAAGAAGTACAGGCAAGATTGCTTTTATCTCATTTGTAGGGTTCTTGATTTGTAAATCAGGTGAAGATGATGCATAAAGAACAATTCATTCAAAGCCATGAATTGTATATCCTTTTGCTAAGCCTTTGACCAAGCCTACATTACAGTCCTATCAAAAGACCCCTCATATTGGTAAGGTTGTACCACTTGTGAGAAAGCTTGGACCCTCGTCAACATGATGATGACGATGGTGAGATCAAGTGATCATTTCTATTCCCACAACAATGGACGGGACAAAACAGCCTTTCAAAGTAAGAGTAGATGAAAAGTCATTTCTGACCGAAAGTCTCTTATGTGGCATTTTGAGTAAATCCACGTCATGAATAACAATCGTCCTAATAATGACTTTCTCTTGTGGAAATTTGGTGATGTAAACATGGTGAAATTGATATGCTTGACTAGTGAATTTGAAGACATACATGTGTATAGTGTCTAACAAAGAGACCAGAGCCATCGAGCATGTACTTCGCTTACCTCAAGATTGTTTAAGCAATTTCCTAATGAAGATTCTAGGTATATATTATCATGACAACTCAAATACCTGAGGTAAGTACCAAGTATCGTTCTTGACACTTAAGGTGAGTCCTGGTTGTCTATCTATGAGACTATCTGAAGTAAGTTCTAGAAGTCCATCTATCATACCCGAGGTGAGTTCCAGGTACCCTTCAAGGTGATCTGAGGTGAGTTCTAGATGTTTATTTAATACTTGAGATGAGTTCCAGGTACCCTTCTATACTATATGAGGTGAGTTCCAATAGTCTATCTATAATACCTAAGGTGAGTTCTAGGTACCTTTCAAGGCAATTTGAGGTGAGTTCCAAGTGCCTTTCAAGGTAATCTGAGGTGAGTTCCAAGTACCCTTCTAGACTATCTATGGCGAGTTCCAGTAGTCTGTCTATTATACCTGAGGTGAGTTCTAGGTACCCTTCCAGACTATATAAGGCGAGTTCCAATAGTCTATCTATTATACCTGAGGTGAGTTCCAAGTACCCTTTAAAGCAATCTGAGGTGAGCTCTAGATGTCTGTAATACTTGAGATGAGTTCCAAGTACTCTTCAAGGCAATATGAGGTATTTGTCTAGACTCTCAACAAATAATTTCATACCTGAATACACTTTTCTAGGACTCTAGATCAGCCTTGGTAGGTACATACTTTATCTTTGTACTAGCATCATTCTTAATGCATTTCCCTTCCCTCCCCCCCCCCCCCCCCAAAAAAAAGCAAAAAAGAAAAAGAGAGAGCATTTGCATAATTGAAATTTAGGTGTCATGAATCTTTGAAGGAAACCTTTTCGAGACTCCCTTACAAAGAGGGGCAGCTGTTGACACCTAAATTTTGACCTAACGTGTGACTATATTTGTTGGCTGACTCACAAGAAGGATACCTTTGGTTGATACTTTTTTATGGAAAATATGTTTAGCCTAATAAGGGACCATGAACCTTGCCCATAATATGAGGAAGGGATAGATAAATTGCACACGTGAGGATGGAAAATTCGGAAGGAAATCAATTGGATACTAGGGGGTTGCAATTTTCACAAAGAATCATTGGAGGAATTCATGGGATAAGACGGACAAAATGGAGGGAAGAAAACGAAAAACATTTGTGGCAAGTGTGGGTTGTGGAGACTTACAAAAGGAAGCTAATGAGTTGGAAAATAAGAGGGATCGATCTAATTGGTTATGCAAGGAAGGTGGGAATCCTGGTCAGTCATTCTTGTTCTGATGGATATTCGAATTTTGGTAAATGAGGATCCTATTTTCTGATTAAGAATCAAGAGCCAAAAAATCAGGTGAACATGAAGGTAGGAAATTTGACAAAGGAAGAAATCAAGACGTTCAGGCCTGAATGGCTTACATGAAATAGGAAAGATTGAGCTGGCCACAAAATCACGTACCGATTTGTAGACCATGAATTAAGGCAATGAGAAAAGGAATCTCATAAAATTGCCCATAGAAAGAGATGCTTGGGGCCATTATAAAAGGAGGGGAGAAGAGCACGAAAGGATCATCAATTTTCTCATCACCATATGAAGCTCTCTCGTGATTTCACAATGTTGTGGTGCCTTGCATACATCACAATGCAGTCTTTTTCTTGAGTCTTTAGTCTTCAAATGAGTCTCCAATAGCGGCTACAAAAGCTTTGTCCTCACTGAAGATCTCCATCGTTGATCATTGTTGCTGTTCACTGTTGGTTTGCTGCTTTTCACTGCTGATTTGCTGCTGTTCATTGCTGATTTGTTGCTGGTCGCTACTGTTTTGCCAACGTTCGTTCCTGCTTGTGCATCGTTGTTGCTACATTGCTGCTGGTCATTACTGCTACATCCCTTTAGTTGCTTCCTATAATATCGTGCTTCTGGTTTGTGCCAATCTCTCTTAGTTTACTCAAACTAAGAAACCTTGTGATAATGATAATATCATTTTTTTAAATATGTTCAGGTTCATATTTTTTTTCATGATCACAATTGTTGGATTTTATTTTATTGTTTGCTCAATTGCTTGGTCATATTTTACATGTTAATGGTGTAGTATTATAAAATCCAGCAAAAGTTGTGTGCAAAACATTTTTAAAAAAAATAAGGAGAAAAGGTACAAGTCCCCGAACTCATGATTTTTTGTTTGCAGAAGTAAAATGTACTCCCACATTTTACTTGGGTGTCTAATCGACCCGAAACCGATTAGTGGCAGCTCCAATAGGTAAGATAAATATCATAGTTAAATCGAGTACCAAGTTGTGATTGGTAGGACTTGGGAGAATCCGTGCTAAACACTACGTTGAGTAATCCATCAACCTCCTTCAGGAGGGTCGCGACACATCTCACACTTATCACTAATTGTAGTATCTAGGAGGAGTCTCAGGGTCGGACTCTTCATCCGGGTTAGTCTCTGGATCCTCAATGGCACTATTGGGGGTGTCGATATCCATCGGATCCCATATCGCCTTGTCAAGACCCCCACCAAGCGATCCATCGAAATCTCTCAGTGGACCAAAGAGGTTCTCTTCAACCTAAATGAACCATGCCTTAAAACAGTGGGTCACTAAATGCATTAACCTCTCATCTATCTAAATGGTGGTGATACAGTGCTTGTACACTTACTCGAAACTCGGAATTGGGTACAATGTTACCTCGAGGTCTTGGCTAACAGGGACTTGAAACTCATAAGTTGGTTTTCCCTACTATAGGTTTGAAAAATTTCAATGACAATGAGTAAGATAAAACTTAGTAAGTTAACAACCTAAGCCTTATTTATGAAGCTAATTCACCTCGGGTGCAACTTATTCATGCAGCATTATATTGATGACAAATCAATAGCAATACAATCCTTGCTTTGCTTTAACTACAACATGAGTAGGCTTTTTGGTCCTATAACAACCAATCACAAACCATCGAATAAATCCACAAACATTTTTACTTCGCCTTGGCACATACCCTGCATAATATAAATTATCATGTGCCATAAAAATTGCAACAAACTTAGTCACAACACTTTGCATAATTTCCTATGTATAATGCATTTGCACGTGTTCCAATTATTATGACCACTCACGGCCACGATCAACTCAAGAGTTGGTGATTTTCCGACATGATCGAACATCATCACACCTCATTAGGCATGTCATCGTCTTGGATCCCCACCATAGACAGCATTCCATAAGGAGCATTAATCCAATCTCAACCGCAACTTAGCATCTAAACCTGCGTCGGGCATCCAATAAAAATCATGCATCATCTTCAAACCCCTATTTGAGTGACGGGTTCTTTTATATGATCACACGAGCACACCAATCACTCAAGCCAATTTCATTTTTTTCTCATTTAGCCAATGCTAATGTGTTTCATGCTCATGCAACAATTCATTGCAAATTTCACGCTTAAAAATGCAATAAAATAATCACACATGATCATTCGCATATGATTAACTCGTCAAACTTTGCACACTTCCTTTCTACAACCTCTTTGCCCAATTCAACATATAAAACAAGGTATCCAAACATGACACCTTGTGAATTACCATTTATATGTCTATTAAAACCTCCTTTTTAATTAGTAATCAAGGGTTCTAATTGGGCAATCAATTCTCATGGAAATACGTGCTTCAAACAACATAGAATATTTATAAATTTACCATATACATCAAGCATAAACACATACAAAGCAATTTATCACCCATTTAATGAGAGCTTGTCAACAATTCAACGATAACTTATTGCCTATTTAGCAATAGCTTATCACCCATTTTCTGATAACTTATCACCCCTCTAGTGATAGCTTATCACTTATTATTCAATAGCTTATCATCCTTTTGGTGATAGCTCATCGTATTTTCCTATAATTTATCATCATTTTAGTGATAACTTATCACCATTTCCTTGATATGTTATCACTTATACTTATCATTTTCTTGATAACCTATAACTTATCATGATAACCTATCAATTTTACTCATCACTTATCGCGATAACTTATCAGCTAAGCCATCATTAATGAACACTAATCATAATTATCCTTAATCTATTCCTACTCCTAAATGCAATTAACACCATAATCAAGAATTAAGAAGTTAACTCATGAGTTAATAGTGGTGACGACGCGAGCAACGAGAGGCATGATGAAACGACAAGGGAATGTAGTAGCTTTGGCTTGTACAATGGCAATGGTTGACACTCGAGAGGGGATGGCAACGACTTTGGTGGTGGCTACTTGCGGACGATGACAGCAAGGCATGGATAGTGTGAAGGATGGCGGCTTTGAGTGGTGGCAAGGAGAGAAAATGAAAGAGAGAGGGGGCAATGGAGTTGAGCCAAAGAGGAAGGAGAGGAGGGAGAGAGTTAGACTTGAAAGCCTTGAATGAGAGAAGGAAAGAGAGAGAGAAGATAGTTTTTCCCTCTTGAAAGTCTACTTCCATTATGATCTTGATTAAATGAGCAAGTCAACAACTCTTCCTCAAATCCCTCCCATCCATACATTTCTTGGTTTGTCCTCATCTTCATTAAGGCTCGAAAAGATCGAGCACAAGTTTCTTTTGCAAATGAACCAAACTAGATGGCTTCCCCTAGCTTCCAAAGTGGTGCCCAACTTCCCTCAATCAGACTCCATTTTGTCTCATTAAATTAACTAAGCTTTAGAAGGGGCAAAATGGTCATTTCACCCTATAGCATAAAATTCCATTTGTATCCTAGGGCTAACTTGCTTGAATGGGCTTTGGATTGGGCTTGGTGGGCTTTAATGAGCCTACTTGGCGAATATTTATGGGTGTGAAGCCTATTAGGCCTTCGCTTGGCCCGAGCCCCTTTTTCAGCTTCCAAATTGGGGCCTCTAATATTTGTCCAAAAATTAATGCTTATGATAAATAGGTAGATTAATGAGGCAATGTCCAAAAGAGTGGTCTTGATATCCTTGAAAATTCAATACCAGAAATTGGATAAAAATTCATGATTGAATTTGGTCAAATATGATTTTAGTACGACCTAAACTATCAGGTGGCTTTTAGGGATTTTCATGTGTTTGACTTGTGGTTGATTAATTTTTAATCCACATTTGTACCTCTTTAAATCATGGATGGCCCTTGATTGTCATGTAGTCATGAGGGATTAATTGTTCACCTTAAGTATAAAGTTAAAAGGAAATCAGTTTGTCGTCGTTTGTAGTTAGTACTGCAGTCATGGGGAATCACCCATAATGTGACCACATACCTCTATCAAATTGATTTATTCCAATTTTCTAATTGACTTGTAACAATGTGGTATTGTCTATCATTGATCCTTATGTTTGAGTGACCTATCCCTAATTGAATTATCTAGTTATGTGCATTTTAATCATTCATGGCATTTCCTAATAGGTTAGTTAACTCATGAGTAATAAGTTCAGTGTTAATGTAACTAATAGTGCATTGATAAAATAACTATTTCATATATCCCGAGAATAGTCAAATTTCAAGATATCACAATGAATCTTCTTCAGTGCACAACAACTTACATCCTTTCAACCCATGTGCATAGCCTAGGAATATGCACTTCTTTACCCTCAACTCCTGCGTGCCATTACTCACAGTAGCACATGTAGAGTAACCAAGCACTCTCAGCCCAGTGAAATTAGTAGGTTTACTTGCCTATGTTTTCTCTAGAGTTTGTCAATCAATTGTTGGTGATTGTGATTTATTCACCAACCAACACGCAATATTCATTGCTTTAGTCTATAAATCTTCATCTAATCTAGCATTAGAGAGTAAAGAACATGCTTTCTTTAATATAATTCCATTCATAAGTTTTGTAACTTCGTTTAATTGTGGTGTAGGTGACAACACAATATAATGCAATATTTCACTATATCTTTCTCTATGTAAAATTGGCCAAGCTCATTAGAACAAAATTTGAACCCTTCATCAATTTTCAGGCACATGACCTTTCATCATATTTTCTCTTCAATCATCGCCTTCCACGACTTGAACTAACCAAATACTTCACTATTGTCCTTAAGAAAACAGTTCTAGACTTTTCTTAAAACGTCACCAATAAAGGACTAGATACTTGACAACTCCCTTGGACAAAACTTGAAAGGGTCCCATAAGTCTCAGTGTACAAAATCTACAATCTTCGAGGTCCCGTGAATTGTTGTATTGAACTTCACTCTTTGTTGGCTACTCAAGTCACAGTGTTCACAGAAGTTCAGCTTCTCAATTTAATGGCCTACTTGTAGTCCTTTCTAATTTAGAACAATCAAGTCCCTCACTTATGTGTCTGAGTCTCATGTATGACAATTATGTCATATCTCAACTTTAGCACAAAGAATCTAGTAGACGGGTCAACCACTGACTTTCCATAGAGGAGATATGACAGTGTTCACAAAAGTTCCGTGAATTGTTGTACTAAACTTCACTCTCTATTGGCTACTCATGTCACAGTGTTCACAGAAGTTCAGCTTCTCAATTTAATGGCCTACTTGTAGTCCTTTCTAATTTAGAACAATCAAGTCCCTCACTTATGTGCCTGAGTCTCATGTATAACAATTATCTCATATCTTAACTTTAGCACAAAGAATCTAGTAGACAAGCCAACCATTGACTTTCCATAAAGGAGAAACAATCCATAGTCTCTCTTTTCTCACATCATTGTAAGCTCACCTTTCACCATCAACAAAAATCTAGTATCCATATCCATCAAGAGCACTTAGTGAAATAAGTTTTTTTGTTTTTTGTTTTTTGTTATCTCTTGTACACACATTACATCAGTCAACACTTGCATCACTCCATAGTGCATCTTAACATGAACTGTTTTGATCCTTACTAGTTTACAAGCAACATAGCATCACATAAGCACCTTACTACCTTCCATGCATTGATAGGTAGTAAACTAGTGTTTATAAAAAATCACATGAAAAGAATAGAGTTAAGCACCCAATCATCCCCAAGGAACTTGTGGTGACTATTAACACAATATCAGCATCACTAGAATTATTATCTATTGTAGTAATAATATTATCATCACCCACACACTCCACCTTAACTTATTTACCCTTATACTTCAAACAATCTATCCTATAGTGCCCAACCTCATTGTAGTGATGACATTGACAGCTCCAAGTGTTGGACCTCAATTTAGACTGGCTCTCCCCTCTGCTATCTCTAGAATCTCTGCGTTTACTTATACCTTGGATAATCAAACCTTGCACCATATTTTGTGCAAAGTTATCTTCTCGTAACTTCTTTTCCCACTCCATAAGGTGGACTTTACCTCTTTTGAGGTAATTGTAATATGACCTTGTAGCAGTGAAAGTGCAAAAAAGTACTTGGTAGAGATGCCAAGAACGTCATACCTTGTTTTTCATTAGTCAAGGCCTCATTGATGTTCTTCAAGTCCATCATGAGTTTATTTAACTCATTTGGGCTTTGATGGATGTGCTGTTAACTATCCTAAACTAAGACATCTTTTTCAGGATATACAAGTGATTGTTCCAACCCTTTATCAGATGAGAAGCCTCAAGTTTTGCCCACAATGCTATAGCATTCTTATCTTTTGGCCACTTCAATCAATACCTCATCTAACAAATTCAACGGATTTACTTTTGCTTTCTCCATCAACTCTACCTAATCGGCCTCTTTCATTGTTTTTGGCAATTTATTCTTTCATTCAATGCATTTGTTAAACTTTGGGTTGTTAGTAGAGTACACATCTTGATGCTCCACAACCCAAAGTTATTCCTCTTGCTAAAGTTCTCAATCTCAAATTTCACTCCAAACATATTTGCAGCAATAGAATTTTCAATTAGTGATTAGACAAACAAATGCCTCAAATCAATTCTAGAAACCCTAACTACCTCCGATACCAATTATTGTAATATACCACAAAAGCTAACCAAATTTTGCAATTAAATCAACACAAAATTACAAGAGAATTGAATGAGAAACAATAAAGAATACTAGATATTTATGTGGTTCAATCCAAGTATTGGTATATACTTCACAAGGAGAGGCAACCGTAAGAAATCCTCTATGAATCTAGAGAACATTAAGTTTACGATTGCTCACATACTTGAATGTTTCCCACACCAAAATTAAGCCTAAAATAAACCCACAAGTATTATATCATAATCTCTCACAGTGAACTCACTCAGAAAACATATAGAGAGAAATTGATACTCCTTTTATTTTCTCTACCGTATTGATACCAAAGTAGTATATATATTTCCTTTGAAGATTGGAAACCTTTTTTTTAGAAAACCTACAAGAATTTAGGAAACCTACTCAAACTAGAGATATATTTTCAATAGAGATGGGCAGTAAAGAGGAGAGAGAGTTTGCGATTGAGTGCTTGCCTTGGTAGTGGTAATCAACAAGCGTTGACATGATGCTGATTGAAAGATTGTTGGTGAATTGGGCTTGGTAGGCTAGCATGGATGGTGATTTCCAAATTTGATGTGTGCAACAAGGCCATGAAGGAGGAGGAAGAAGAAGAGAATGGAAGAAAGAGAAGATGAATTATGCTTTGTGGTTATATGGGTCTTCAAAAGGAAAGTAATCAAAACTAGGGAAAAAAGCCTATGTAAGAGTGGCATGGCGGAGATGCACTCTTCTTCTAAATTTGAAGAAGAAAAGTTAAGGATATTATGATAAGGGCTATCTCTGATATTCAATTTTACCTTAAAATTGGGTAATTTGATTATCTAATTTTAAGGGGAAATGAGGTAAGTCCTCAGACTATTTCGTTTGAACTTTGGATGTAAAATATGTGGGTATTCCCAATACATGACATTGTATTAAAAGAAAACTAAATGGGGTTTATAAAAAAAAACAACTGCAATTAATTTGTGATTCAACAAATTATACCGTGTTAATTACAAGAGTTTGATGTCTCTTTTTAAATTATAAGTTTAATCACATTTAAGTGTCGTTAGCTCATCATCCAATTTAGGATGATCAATTGTGTTCGCACGTTAAAATCTTGATGACATTATATAGTAATCAAGTGTAAGACATCTAACATGAATTTTTATTTTGAGGTATATAAGAAAGGCTATGCAATGTTTTATTTTTGTATATTCCTAAGCCAACCATGAATATCAACGGTAATTTTTGGTCCACTGCTTTAACTTTATGGTCATTACCGTTCATGTCACAAAGAATTTATAGGGTAAGGAATGCGAGCAATAATATAACGTCATTTTATTTGAAAGAAAAGGTAGTAATTTTGTAACATAATCAAGAAATAATATATTACGAGTTTACTTAAATTTTATAAATGAGAGAATTTTCTTAAGTTATCGCATCTAACAATTAAATTTTGTTATTTTTTGGTGTCATCTAATGAGAGATCAATATGATATTCTTTTATTGTTTGTATATGATATTGTATAATTAAACATACTTATGCTATATAAATAAGATTGGATGTGTTAAATTGACTAATAAATTATAAGAAGCAAGTCAAAACAAATGAAATATTTTCACCTGTTTATAATTCGTTTTTTGCTAACAAAGGTCATTAATTATAAACCAAAGGGTTAATATAACCAAACACTCCAAACTAATACACTTATGATAAATTTATCACAAACTAATTTTTTGACCACAAAAAAGTTAAAACTGATACACTTAGGATAAATTTACCCCTCGTTAGTTTATGTTAAATTTTACCATCAAATTATTGAATTTGATGACATGTGACGGTTGATGATTACATCAGTTTGTGGTTTTGCCCTTCGTTTGTCATAGGTAATACCAATTCAATTGAACATAAACCAATTTGAGGGATAAATTTGTCATAAATGTACCAATTTGAAATTTTCAATGGTCAAAAAATTAATTTGAAGTAAATTTATGACATGTGTATCAGTTTAAGATTTTTGGTAGTCAAAAAATTAATTTGAGATAAAATTATTACAGATTTACTAGTTTGAGTTTTTTCGTCACGTTAATCTTAAACCTAAACAAGCAAAGTGAAGTGGCTTATAGTTCTAGTTTTGCGATTTTTACCTGGGTTATTTCAAAACTGGCAACCTAGCCCCGACTACTTCTTTGATCCTAACCGGAAATTATTCTCGCCAATTCTCGATACTTCACGTCAAATTAACTACTCATTAAATTAAAATGCTCATGATGGACTTGGAGCAGGGACAAGTTTTACTTAGGAAAATCCATAGCATTTTTGTTTTGTTTGGTTTTGTTCGTTTTCTTCCGGGGTTATGGTGTTCGGCAGAATCAGCTAAGCACAAGCAGATAAGATAAAACTTGCCTCGTCATCGAATTTCTATGCATTGTTTTTTTTGCGTGTCTTTGGCTTCTTTTTCTGTGGCACCAACCAAATTGTCGCATATCGATACATCTCTCGTCATATTTGATATTCTCACCAATTATAAATATTGACACGTAAATTTATATATATATATATATATATATATTTGTTCAATATTTGAATTATATTTTATCTTTTGGCTCCGTGAGAGTGAGATAGCTCAAGTGATAAAAGCTTCCTCTTAGACCACTGGGATTAGCTTGTGCCCAGTGTTCATGTGGTTTGACATTTCATTACGAAAGACACCCCTATTTATTGAAAAGATAAATCTGTAGACAAAATGGCATCCTTATTTTTTATTTTTTTGGTAAGGTAAGCTTGTAAATTTTCAACCAAAAAGCTATATGGCACAAAAGGAACTCGGCACCCACTTGCACTCACCGCAACAACATGTTGAATGAGTGGAATGGTACCAAGTTTAGAAGCAAAATGATACAAACATTACACAAAAGAAACTATATAGAGCACAACGAATGGACTACTAGAAGTCAACTAGCAAAAATAGCTGGATCGAGACCCCAAGCTCTTTGTAATCTCTTGTTAGCAAGCGTATCTTAAACATGCTTGACAGTCACCACCTTGTCCTTAGCTGCCTTTATAATATGGTATTTCAAAGGTAGGATATATATTGTCCTACCCCAAAATAAAGTATTGTTTCAAGCCTTCCAAATGACATAGCAAAGAGTCCCAAAAGAAAACCGTGCAATAACTTTGTGAAAGCCATTTCCAGCCAGAAATTTTGTAACCCACCCAAATGTGTTCCTCCACGTTCCATATGGCCAAGCAAGGTTGCATTTGCCAGCCTAGAAAGAAACCAAATTTCTTGTGACAAGGCAGCCAAAGAAAAGATGGTTAATGGAATCCAGCCCGTTATTGCAAAAGGCACAATCCCCACCCGATATCCTTCCGTAAGAAAGAAGAAACATTTGAGTAGGAATGCAATTTCTAGATATTAGCCATAATAGGAATCGATGTCTCGGAACCAGAGATTTGTCCCAAACAAGAGAGTACCACTATACATTCCTAGCTTTCCTCCTAATGGCTTCCCAAGCCGAAGCTATGGAAAACTTGCCCGAGGGGTGTTGTAGCCAAATAAACTCGTCAGGGAGGTTGTTAAGGCTTGGAAACGGTTGATGCCACATTTGAATCTCATGCAAAGTAGCCATACCTGCGGGAGAGTATAGATCCGCAAGCTTGGCTTACCTAGTGAGTCCCGAACAATAGATGTAAGTATTGGAAAAGACTGCATTTAGCGATCCTCTTTGGTGCCATGGATCAAACCAAAGTGATATTGTGCGTCCATCTCCAACCCGCCATCGAAAGAAATCAAGAGTTTCACTTCTTAAGGCAAGAAATTTTTTCCACACCCAAGAACATATGGTAGGTGTTATGGTAGCCCAAAATAAAGCTAACATGAACTAACAAGATAAAGCTTTGGAATCCTTTCATTTTTTGGGGTCCTTTTTCCTTGGTTTGAGCAGGACTTTAGGAAGATTACTCCACTAAAGTATCAACATATCTTTCAAATCAAACATTATCAATGGGTCATACAAAATTAGTTTAGAATTCGGACAATAGTGCAGTAATAGATGGAGGGAAACGCTAGGCAGTAAGCTAAGACTGACCTATAAAGTTAATATATCGAAATAAGATAGACTTTCACTAGGGATTGAATATCCTCCGCCTGCTTAATGCCAATCTATGGTCCACCACACTATATAACACATTAGTTTTGTACACCCAGATTTCATATATACACATTATTTAACCCATCAATTTCCCTTTTAAATAGTTAATATTTTTTCCGTGGCTAAAATAGATATTTATCAGGTATATATGTCGGAGAAAACCTCCTCTTCTTCTTTCATCTCTGGTTGGAGTCCGTCTCAACACTCACAGCTTTTATAAATATTCCATCACTCTTTTCTGTGTTCTCTCTCTCATCCCCAACATGGGAGAACTGGCTCATCATCATTCCCAGGAACTGCAACTCCACGTTGCGGGTAAGTCCAGTTCTTGAAGAATTTACCAATATCTGAACTAATTGAGTTTGCAATGGGTTTCATGTATCGACCATGAGAAGCAAAATGATGAATTGGATTAAGATGGGGACAAAAGAAGGGGGGAAAAATAACCACCGTACATATATTTACTTCTCTCCCTACTACTGCTCTGTGTTTTATTTTGTTTTGTGATTTGGAGATTCAGATGTTTAATTGTGTCATGTGATCAAGCTAAAGCTTTTCAACAACAAAAGCTTCTCCTCCTGGACTTTTGATGAATCCTTGAACTTTTAACTTCTGCTTCTTCGCCTGGACAAGCAAAAATACAGAACTGCTTTTTTTTTTACCCAATTTTTTTTTTGTCATCCTGCATTTTAGTTTTTAGGCCATAAAAAGAAATTCTATTGTCTTTTTATCAACCATGTGAATCTACTATATCGGTAGTGAATCACACTGTCAAGATGCATTATGCTTAATGTAGTGGTGACTGAAAATTGGACTCACCTTAAGCATCCGTTTGCTCTTGGCCGAATGAGTGATGACTCGCCCTTAATCGATGGTTTTTAGTAGGAAAATTATAGTTGGTTTAGTAGCTAATTATGGATCTAACACATGTTTTTTGATTAGGCCACAATAAAGATTTGATTTTCGACAACACCATATATAAATAATCCTGTCTTCGGTCGTTTTCCTAGTTTTAGACTTGAGTCTTATGCATCCATGAATTTCGTTAGAAATTTTTGTGGGTCGAGATTTATTTGATTAAGGTGGGTTTTCTCTTCGCTAAAGTAAAAAACTAAACTACAACTGATAAATTCAAAATTATGGTTTGTCTAATAGTATGTCCATTGAATTAAGCATAATCATTTGCCCGTTATTTTAGCCCAAATGCTTGGAGCTGAGATTAATATCAGTCTTTCATTATTGATTAATATTCACTTTTTATAGTTAGCTGTGAACACTGATTAGAAAGTCTTTTGGAAAAATATTTTCCTTTGCATCATCATTTTTTGCTGCAAATTCCACCTCTTTTTGCATGACCAAGGTGATCTCATAGACAGGTACATGAATAATAAAATTGCGTGATAAATTTTGTATAATTAAACTTTCTCATTTTATTTCACTTAACCGTGAAAGAAGTTGAACTATATATTCTTGCTACACTAATGTTTCGAATGGCATGCCTGCAACAAAGTGAATGTACTTTCACTTCATTTGACAACAACCTGCAACATTTGGTAATCATATATTAACTACAATGATTATGCCAATAAAAAGTCTTTGCGGTGGGGTAGGTCAACTTCACTCAAGATCGTCAACTCGGGTGGACAAAGTTGTCCATTGGAGATAGACTTGCTTTGGTCCCACGTGTGATTCTATATACACGTCATGGAGAATCAAGTGAAGATGTTATGGCATTCATCAATCCTAGCTGTTTTCCCAAAAATGAAAAGTCCAGATCCTAGCAATTTCCTCAAAAAATGAAAAGTCCAGATCCTAGCAATTTCCTCAAAAAATGAAAGCTCCAGGTCTTCGCACTAAGAAAGATGGTTAGAAAGTATAAGTTTAACTTAAACACCTTGTTTTGACACATGTTATATGCTCATATATTACAAGTACATAATTAGTTAATTCCTATGTTTGGTACACACATAACATGCTCGCTAAATTATGAATCTGATCATAGCTGTAATAGTTGCTATTCTAATTCATTGTGACTAGTCATCGAATTCCATAATTTTTTGGTGCCATTTATGCTCTCTCTCTTACTAATTAAAACCCTTAATTAATTAATTTGTTATTTAATAAATGACAAGGTAATTAAGAAGTGAATGAAGAAAATTCATCCCTTCCCACGCGTATCATCATCAATAGTCAAGCAACAAGAGGCCCTAAGCCCATGAACTTCTGGTGGTGGATGAGAGTGGCTCTCTACTCACTCTTTGTGCTCTCTGGCCAATCGGTGGGAACACTCCTTGGGACACTCTACTATAGAAAGGGAAGCAACAGCAAGTGGCTTGTCCAGCTTTCGGGCTTCCCAATCCTTTTCCTTCTCTACTTTATCCCCACACCCAAACCCCCCAGTGATTCTAATAACCCCAACATCCAAACACCCAAACACGCCCACAAGCTCAATACCAATCACAATCACCCTCTCTCAAAAGCCTTGCCCTTGTGTACCTCTCTCTAGGCACAATTGTGTCCCTAGATTGCTATTTATACTCACTTGTCCTCTTGTAACTCCCTGTCTCCACCAAATCCCTCATTAGCTCCTCCCAATTGGCCTTCAATGCCCTCTTCTCCTTCTTCCTAAATGCCCAAAAGTTCACCCCCTACATACCAACTCCCTAGTCCTCAAAATCTCCTCAGCGCTCCTTGTATTCCAATCAAATTCAGATGACCCTAAGGGGTTCTCCACAGGGAAGGATGCACTAGGGTTTGTGTGCACCATCATGGCATCGGCTAGTAATGGGCTTCTCCTATCCTTAGACCAACTTTGGAAGGGTCATAAGGAAGGAGACTCTTAGGGGCAGTTTTAAACATGATTGTGTACCCATCTTAGTGGCTAACGTGATTATTGTGGTGGGGTTGTTTGCGAGTGGTGAGTGGGAGCATTTGGGGAGAGAGATGGACGGATATGAACTTGAGAAGGTCGGCTATGTGATGAAGTTGGTCAGGACTGCAATTGCTTGGCAACTGCTCTCCGTCAGCACAATTGGGTTGATATTTGATGTGTCGTCTTTGTTCTCAAACTCTATTAGTGTGGTGGGGTTGCCGATTGTGCCCATTTTCACTGTCGTGTTATATGGGGAGAAGATGGATGGGGTCAAGGTGATGGCTATGATCCTAGCCATTTGGGAATTCATTTCCTATGTCTGCCAATATTATTTGGATGATGCCAAGTTGAAGGCTCAAAGGAGGAGTGTTGTTGGGGATAAGGTTAGTGTGGGAACGGAACAAAATGCTCCAATTGCAAGGGTTGGTGGATGATTAAAGATAGTGGGATGTTCTAGTTTGTGTATAACCAAGTTGAAGTAGCGAGATGTAATTGCTTGCTGTGACCTTTTGGAGATTTAAAAAAAAAAGAAACACAGATTAAGAAGATTGAAAATGTTATTAATTCCAAGGAAGGGGATTTTGTCTTTAGTGCCCATTTTGGAATCTCATAATGACAGTTTGGTACCTATCTGTTATTTCACTACCATGATATTACCATCTAATGCAAATTGTTGGTGTTTACCGGGATCATATCATCAAATAGGAGACCCAAGATTTAAGAGTTGACTAAAGTCTTATCAAGTGTCTATTTTTTTTTTTTTAATCTTGCTAATGTGCAGTAGGTAGTACAATTTTTTGGGCAACTTCAGCGGAAGTCAAATTCGACGTGTCCCTCCGATTGTTTGCACGTACTTCCATAGGATTGTAGAAATCAAGAGACTTCCGAAGTTTACCTCATGGCCAGTGGCACCGCAAATAGAGAGAGAGAGAGAGAAAGGAACAAAGGCGAGCTGCTTGGATCAACATGAGTGACGACAAGCCACGTGAGGCTGGACGATGGTTGGGTCGTCGTTTTCGTGACGGTGACGGACGGTTGGTGATGAGTGCAACCAAGCTTTGTAATGAGAGAATTACTGAAATTTTTTTAACTCTATTGTAATTGTGCCACAATCCATTTGGCAAAATTTGGCTAGTGCCAACTAGCGCCGACCGTTTAGTGAACATTGACATAGGAATTTTTCAATAAAATTTTGATTTATTTATTTCAAATTTTTTATTAATTTTTTCTTTTCTTCTGATTGTTCTTCTTCTTCTCCCCACAGTGACCAAAGCTTCATCGGCCACTAGGTGAGGGCTGCAAAGCCCTTGTTAGCTGCTAGTGAGGGTTGTGGTCCTCCTTAGTGGCCTCGCCCAAATTTGGGCAAGGTTTGGGTGTTGTAGGCGAGGTGGCTTTGCCAAATCTAGGTGACCAACCTTGCCATAGCCTTGCTGTAGGCAAAGGTGCCCTTGCTTGCTACTAGCGGGGACATGATGACCTTCACCCAAGCCCGCTAGCCGTGGGCAAGGCTACCTTTGCTCGTGGCCTCACCTTTGGCAAGGCAATGGCGAGGCTAGCCTCGTCTAGATTTGGGCAAAACTGCCTCACGCTCGAAGAAGGTCACCTTGTCATGGGCGAGAAAGACGATTTGGGCTTGGGCTTGGGCTTGAGCCTAAGCTTCCCCTAGAGCCACCTTCACTACCACCACCGCCACCACCAGTGGTAGTCTTTGTAGCTAAACCTCATGCCCTATTTGGTCCTATTCGCTCAATTTTCAATCTCCATATGCAGGCCTGGGTGAAGGTTGCCATGGCCTCGCTAGCCGCGAGTGAGCCCACCTTCGCCTACAGCAAGGCCACCAGTGAGGACCACGACCCTTGCTAACAGTTGTTGAGGGCTTCGTAGCCCTCACCCAGTGGCCAACAAGCCATGCCGGCCATTGTAGGGGGAAGAAGAAGGAGAATAGTTGGAAGAAAACAAAACGAAAAGAAAAAGAAAGAAAAATTTTAAAAATATAAAAAAAATTAGAAATATAAAAATTTATTAAAAAATTGCCATGTTAGCATTTGTCAGGCAATTGACGCTGGGTAGCATCCATGTCAGTGTCAACTGGCCAAATTTCGCTAGGTAGATTAAATTGACATAATTACAAAATGTTTATAAATAAATTGACTCAAGAAAAAAGTTTAGCATTGAATTTACACAACTACAATATGTTTAAGATTTTTATTGGTAATTCTCCTGTTTTGTAATTGTTAGGTTCAATTTTGAGGGTTAGGGAATTTAAATGACAGTTGCTTTAACCAATGTAGGATGTTAACTGATGTAAGCTGCAAATTGGTAACGTTTAGATAGTGCGCTAATTCAATGAGCTAAAAAGTGGCGACATAACCAAATTGCGGACAGTGTATTTATTTCATCATTCGGAAAAGTACTGGCAGGCAATGCCTTTAATAAGCTATCGCATTATTACCCTGTTTCGAGATAAAATTTGAAATGAAGTATGATGTCAGCTGCAAAAGAAGTGTAAAGAATTTAATGACCACAAAGAAGTGTTTCTAGATCGACTAAAAAAAAGAAAAAAACAAAGAAGTGTGTCTGGTGGCCTCATCTGTTCATTTACTGCATTCTTTTCTAAGGGTTTACTGGAAGGTGACAACGGATTTACAGACGTTGGGTTTTAATTTATTTATTGTAACTTGGGCCCTTCACAATCAATGGGTCTAAAACTATACAGTGAATCTTTTAGAGGATCAAAGCCCACAAAATAACAAAGTCAGTGTGTATAAAACATACTACCGCAGTAGATCGTTGTTAAGTGGTTTAGGACTTGACTTACAAGCTGCAGGTCATAGGTTTGATTTGTTGGCGAAAATTTATTATATATTTTGAAGGTGAGATAACATTCTCCAAAAACTAATAGATGTACTTGAGCGCACAGATGAAATATTATCTACATACACAAGTCAAATGCAAGTGATGTTAACAACAGGACATCTATGTTAGTGGAGAGCTTCCTTAGTTTGCAGTTGGAGAACAAGATACTGGTGAAAAAAGGGTTGGAAAGGTCTTTGGATTTTAGAGAAGGAGCATGGCACGTGGGATTGTCAAGGTGCTTAGACGGGTCAAATGAAAGGAGAACAACTTGGAGGACATGAGTACATTAAAATGCTTGAAGGGACTTAACTGCACCATGTGATAAGATTGGGATATGGCAACTTTGTCAAGTTTGGTGGATCACGTTGGAGACGTTCACCTTAGAAGCAGAGTGGATAACACTCCACGTTCTTGGAAATGAAGACCCGGCTCCATATCAATTTGCTTCATATTCCGATGAGTGCTTTGACCCAATTTTAGGCTTTGAAATCTAATCAGACGGGTTTTGCTAGTTTTGGTTAAGCAGAGATCTGAGTGTACAAATAGGTTTCAACTCAAACAATTTAAATGATTCTATCAAATTAGTTCAGAGTCCGGAGAATGGTGCAACAAAAGATGAAGGGATACTAGAGGTAGTGAACCAAGAATGACCTACGATAGTAGTATACTAATCGATTGATAGGCTTTTGTTGTGGATTGAATACCATTCACTAGCTCAATGTCAATCTAGTCCATTGCATTATTTAACAACAATTTTGCAAACCCGGTTCCTCATGTACACATGACTATTAAAAATGTTAAGATTTGGATATGCAATGGATCCTTCCACATGACGACACATTAATATATGTTAATTTTGGACATCTCAAACTTTTTTTGTACCCTTCTTTTTTCCTCTTCGGGCCCTTGTTTCTCCTTTCCACCCCCTCTCCTTACATGAAAAAACAAAGTTTAGGGTTTGGTCACATGGTTGATATGACTGACTAATTACGTTCCTGACACGATAAGTATCATAACCTATTAAGTGCTTAAATTTTAAAATCATTAAACTTTTAATTGAATTGCTTATATCAAATGTTGCTACCACTTGATGTGACTGTAAAATAAAATACTTACATATAGTATTGATTTCTAAATTTTGGCTATCATAGTCAGTCATTTCTTGCATTGGAAAATTAAGCATCAATCCCAACTTCTAAATAAAAATAAAAATATTGCATAATTCTGCAACCGCATTTTACACTGCACTTAGGCATTGCGAACAATCTATTTGCTTAACATGTCCCGCATTAAACGAATTTCGTCTAGATTGTGTCGGTTGTGAGTTGCATTTGAATTGGCCCAATATGCTAAACGAATTTGGACTTGCACGAGAGAGCCAAATTTGGGAGAATAAGAATTTGAGGAAAGAGCAACATATGGACGGTAGCCACCGATGCACATGATCGCACAAGAAGGGCCATTCACGCATGCATTTAAGGAAGAATGTATAAAATGGCCATTAAAGAGAACGATTCGGAGAAATCCAAAAGTTGACAAATAGTTTGATCGAGGGAAGTGACAAAGAAGGAAGGAAATCAAAATTTTGGAGAGCAAAAGCAACAAAGAGGAGAAAGAAATCAAAGGGACAGCTCAGCACGATCCTCTGGCGGAATTCCCTTCCTTGATATGATGCATCCACCCTTGAAGGGAGACTCAGATTCCTATGGAATATAGAAACCTCTCGTGCATTCTCCGTTTCAATGGAGACCCGCGAAGAGATCTTGCATGTTCACAGCTGCGGCCGATCATACCCCGGTCGTGAACTCGGCATCGCCTTTCTTGCTTCGGTACGTTTCGATCCCTCATTGAAGAAAGGTCTCGTAGCCGTCCTTGAAGTCATGGCCGATGCCATCGTCGAGACGCGTCCTCTGCTGATCGTTGCCAGATTGACCGACTGTTTGGAGCCGAGATGATCTTCTTTGGTCACAGCCGTTTCACTGGAACTTAAGGGCGATGCTGTTCTAGACATCACGGCCTGAATCTTCGCTTGTCCCTCGCGGTGATCATAGCCTCGGCATTGGTTGATACCTTACGAGCCCGGGTTGCCATCGTTGTTCTATTGATTAGTGTCCATATCAGTCACTGTTCTTCATCGCAACCCTTGCCGCGGGGTCAATTGATTACAGTGCATGTGCAGTAGGACGTAAGAGTTGCATTCTCCCTTTGAATGACTAATATTTCGTTTTTGTCGACGAAGATAGATATTGAGCAGGTATATATGTCAGAGAAAGAAGCATGCGGGACGCGTACATACATACAGCCCTCCTCTTCTTCTTTCATCTCTTTCTGATTTTGACACCGTCTAAGCTTTCATAATATCTCATCACTCTCTTCTGGGTTCTCTTTCTTATCCGTGACATGGGAGAATTGGCTCATCATGATCCTCAGGAGCTGCAACTCCGCATCTTGGGTAAGTCCAATTCTTGAAGAGTTTGCCAGTATATATGATTTACTTGAGTATCGCAATGGAATTTATGCATAAATCATGAGAAGAAAAATGGTGTTGTTAGGGATAAATGATCTCTAGGATAATTTTCATTGTTAGAGATTTTTTGATAATTCTCTCTATTATTTGTATCTGCACAAATTGTGCATTTCTCGGTCAAGATATTATTTTATTATACAAAAATTCCACATTCTTGTCTTCCGCATTATTATTCCTAATTGGAGAATTGAATTGAGATGAGCACAAGAAAAGGGGAAAAATACCCACCATGTATATATTATGAATCCAGTCATAGCCGGAAATGTCACGTATACTAATTCATTGTGATTAGTTGTTGCACTTAGTTGGGCCTAAATTCCATTTTCGTGCCATTTGTCATCTCTCTCTTCCTTGCTTAAATAGGCTATCCAATTTATGACTAGGTGATCGAGAAGCGGAAGAAGAGATCTCATCCCTCCCCACAAGCATCATCACCAATAATCAAGCAACAATAATCCCAAAACCCAAGAAATTCAGGTGGTGGATTAAAGTGGCTCTCTACTCACTCTTTGTACTCTCTGGCCAATCGGTGGCCATACTCCTTGGGAGGCAATACTACAGCAAAGGAGGTAACAGCAAGTAGCTTGCCACACTTGTCCAGCTGTGGGCTTCCCATTCCTCTTCCTTCTCTACTTTATCCCTACACAAAAACACCGGAATAACCCAAGCATCCAAACGCACCCGCAAGATCAATCTCAATCTCAATCACAATCACCCTCTCTCAAAAGCCTTGCCCTTGTGTACCTTTCTGTAGGCACAATTTTAGCCATAGATTGCTATTTATACTCAGTTGGCCTCTTGTACCTCCCTGTCTCCACCTACTCCCTTCTTTGCTCCTCCCAATTGGCTTTCAATGCCCTCTTCTCCTTCTTCCTAAATGGCCCAAAGTTTAACCCCCTACATCATTAACTCTCTAGTCCTCTTCACAATCTCCTCAACCTTCCTTGTCTTCTAATCAGATTCAAAAGGCCCCAAGGGGGTCTCCACATGGATATATGTAGTGGGGTTTGTGTGCACCATTGGGGCATCAGCTGTTTATGGGCTTGTCCTATCCTTGACCCAACTTTACTTTAGGAGGGTCATAAGGAAGGAGACGTTTAGGACAGTTTTGGACATGCTTGTGTACCAATCTATAGTGGCCGGTGTGATTATTTTGGTGGGGTTGTTCGCTAGTCGAGAGTGGGAGCATTTGAGGGGAGAGATGGATGGGTATCAGCTTGGAAAGGCGAGCTATGTGATGAACTTGGTTGGTACAGCAATTGCTTGGCAAGTGTTTGGAATTGGCGCGATTGGTTTGATATTGGATGTATCGTCCGCGTTCTCGAACTTGATTAGTGCAGCGGGGTTGCCAATTGTGCCCATTTTCGCAGTCCTTTTCTTTGGGGATAGGATGGATGGGATTAAGGTAATATCTATGATCTTAGCCATTTGGGGGTTCGTTTCTTATGTGTACCAAAATTATTTGGATGATGCCAAGTTGAAGGCTCAAAGGAGTAGTGCTGGTGGGGATGAGGTTAGGTAAGATGGCCACTAAATGCTCCAATTGCAAGAGTAGGTGAATGACTAAAGATGTTGTCATGTTTTAGTTTGTGTTTGGCTAAGTTCAAGTGGGGAGAGGTAATTTCTTTCTTTAACCACTTGGAGATGGGGTGAAAAAACGAGGAATAGAATAAAATGATTGAAAATGTTGCTAATATGTTGATTTTTTCTCTGTGGTTTGATTACAAGAAAGGACATCTTGTCTCCAGTGCCAATTTTGCAAGGTTATTATGAAAGTTGGGTACTTATGTTAATTTGACTAAAATGATTGTACTAGCTAATGTGAATTATTGGTGTTTACTGGGATGATAATATTAAGTCGGGAACAGAAGAGATCCTTAAATGGTTTCATGTAAACAAATAACCAAGAGTTGGCTAAAGTCTTGTCAGGCTGTCTCCAATCCTGTCTACTTTCTTGTGCCTATTAGCAGGAGAGGGAGAATAATTTTTTGGGTAGTTTCACCTGAAGACAAATTGCACATGTCCTCCCGATTGATTGGACAAGAGACTTCCGATATTTTAGGACCTTCGGATGGGTAATCACTATTTTGGACTTCCATTCATATGTAGACCCTCTTGAAAAATATTAGATATCTTCCTCACTTTTTATTCAATTATCATTTTCCATTTTATAATTTTGAAAACGTCACTATGCATCTCAACACACACAAGCCGCAACCTCTGAACACCGTTGATGGTTATCAAAGCTTTGCCAGCTCATACAGCTGCCCTCAACCACGTAGCCCCTTTATCTTTGGTTCTTCCTTTACAGTTCGTGCTCTATCTTTCTCTATCCCACTCTTTCCCTCTCTTCCTCACAGCCCGATAATAGCATTGAGCTTGCCGTGAGATTTGGTGGCCCTAAGCCTCTAGTATTAGAGGCACGATGCCTACTCTATGGCCATCAAGGGTCGACGGTGTGGTCAAGATTCAATTGCCATGGACGAGTTGCAAGCTCATGGTGAGTGGTGCTACAAATACAAAGAGAGACAAACAAGCGATGAACTACTTGGGGTCGACATGAGCTGTAGCAAGCCACATAGAGGTTGAGACAGTGGTTGGGTCATAGATGACCCTGGTGACGTATAGGCGGCGGTGGCTTCAACTATGGTTTGCAACGGGAGCAATTTGCTAGAAAAAAGACTATCCGTAAATAAATATAGGATGTCAACTAATGTAAGTTGCAAATTAGTATCCAAAATGAAAACTCGAAAGTGCTAATTATAAAAGTAGGAAAATTTAGGGGTCGTTCAACAAAAACTTTTTCTTTGATATAACCATTTAGAAATGCACGCTTAACATTCATTTGATATAATTTGAAATCATAGAAATAGACATAAGCTAGAGAAAGTCATATAACTTCTAGTCTAGCACAAGGAGCATATTTTTTGTTGAAATCAATACCTTCCTCCTGTATATAGCAACCAATCTTGTTTTGAGGCAAATCATATTACATTTGTCATCAAGCTTGTTTATGAATACTCATTTAGTTCCACCAAAAGGTTGATGAGACGGACTTGGTGCTAATTCTCATACTTCATTGACTTTGCATTGATATAATTCTTCTTGCATACGAATATCCAACTTTCATCAGAAATACCTTCTTCAACACATGGTAAGCTTTACTAGTAGTTGAGTATTCAAGAAAAATACCTTAACTTGGACATACGGGCCTCTAGAGTGCCAAAACTTAGCATGAGAGACATTTAAGTGCCAAAAGTTACAGAATGTACATTTAAGTGCTAAAATCGAAGCAAATTGGATCAATTAAGTGTCAACGGCAAAAATTCCGGCCAAACTGTCATGTGTCCATTTTCCGGTGACTTCATTTGTTGATGGAGCCTTTTTTTTCAAAATAAAAAATCCACATGGCAATTTTAACAAAAAAATTGCCTAATCAGACTAAAAAAAATTGTTAAAATCGATTTTATTAAAAAAAAAATGAGAGAAAGGGGATCCGGCAAGGGTTGTGCAGCCCTTGCCGTCGCCACAATCGCCACCCCACCATTGCCGAGAAAGGTCGGCGATGAGGGGTTGTGGCGATGGTAGTGGCGGCAAGGGCTGCACAACCCTTGTTGGATCCCTTTTCCTCTCTCTTTTTTTTTTTTTTTAATTAATCAATTTTATAATAATATATATATTTAATTATTTTTTATTATTTAATTAATAATTTTTAAAATCCACGTCAGCACAAAACGATGTCGTTTTGGCTGATTTTTCACCAACTCAGCTTCCGGTGATCCACGTAGGCAAGAAAATTAATAAAAAATTACCACGTAGGTTTTCCGGGAGGGGTCCAACAACTTGGCACTTAAGTGATCCATTTGTTCTGAAAAATGACACTTAAGTGTACATTTTATAACTTTTAGTACTTAAGTGTCCTATCGTACCAATTTTTGGCACTTGGGCTTACTTATGCCCTTTAACTTGCCATTGCATCAAACTTTCCAAAGTTATCGTTTGCATCCCTGGGAATGAAACATTTGCGTCCAAATATGTGGAAGTTTGATATATTGGGCTTCCTTCTGTAGAAGATCTTATAAGTTGTCTTTTCCATCTTAGCAATTCTCTGTTTATTGTCTAACAAGCAGTAGTAACAGCTTCCACTCATAAGTAGGTGGGAATACTACTTTTGATCATCATAGTTTTGGCCATTTCCTATAGTGAACAATTTCTTCTCTCAAGGACACTGTTTTGTTGAGGGGTGTAGGTTATAGAGAAATTATGTTCTAGTCCATTCTCATCACAATATTCAGGTGACTCTAATTGCGGAAACTTTGATTATCGAATTCTCCTCCATGATCAGTTCTAATTGTCGTGATGCCATATCATTTTTCGTTTTGGATATTTCAAGCAAATTTCAAAAATGACTGGAATGCTTCATGTTTGTGAGACAAAAATATCACCCATGTGAATTGTGAATAATCCATCAACAATCACTAAACAATATCATCTCCCTCCTAGTCACATGGTTCTTGTTGGTCCAAATAGGTCCATGTGCAATTACTGCAAAGATCTATTAGTAACAATAATATTTATTAACTTGAAGGAACATTGACCTGCTTTCCCTAGGTATATGCTTGCAAAAGTCACATTTGTTATAGTTTATCTTTTGTAGACCGTGAACAAGATCTTTGGAGGATATCCTGGAAATTTGCTTTGCATTGGTGTGACCTAATTTTTTTTTGCTAGGGATCACACGCATATTTTATAGGCATCAGGCATCATCAAGATTACATTAAGCACTTACCATACCTCTTACTTGTGAAAGATTGTGACCTGTCTTGACTCATGCCAACGTATTTAAGGCATGCATGATAATGATTATATTTCTCTAATTGTCTATTCTCAAGAACATGTTTAGAACATGAATTTTTTTGGTAATGCAATTTCATTTTTCTATTTTTGGAACAAAATTTTAATCCAAAAATAGGTTTGAAACATAAATAATAAGTAAAAGTTTTCTACCTTTTTAAATTTCTGAAACAAAAATGAAAAATATAAACTTTGCTCATTACTCATCCTCACACTAGCCAGCCGTCAACCGCCATCACCCCGAAAGGAGAAATTTTGTATTGTTATTAAATGAATTTCTATTCCAAAAACAAAAATTTTGTATCATTGTCAAACTTATAAGTTTGCTCAAAAACTCGTTTAGAGAATAGAAATAGAAAAATCTACTTATAGCTAGAAATTGATTTCTAAAATAAAATGGTTTACTTTCTTCAAAACTGATTTTATATCCCTTGTCATGCAATTGACTAATGGTTAGATGATTGTGATTTAATCTTTTGATGAGTGAAACATCTTCAATTATAAAGTTCCTTAACCTGATGGTTTTTTTGCCGATTATCCTTTCTTTGTCATTCATCAAAAGTGATAGTGCCTCCATTTGTAATGGTGAGATTTAAGAACTTGTTATTGTCTCCATTCATATGTCTTGAGTAGCCACTCTCTAGATACCACTTGTTTTTCTTCAAGATCACCTACAATCAAGAAGATTCTCATTTTTTATTTTGCAACAATACAAACTTGGGTGCCTTTTTGTTAGGGTTTGATTCAATATCAAGTCTCCAATGAATTTTTTTAGGCTTCAACTACTTATTTGGACATTCTTACTTAAAACGACCATATTCATTGTAGTTAAAGCAATCGTGGAATTGCTTGCCATTAGATTTTGTGAAGTGTCTTGTATGATGGTTCTATAAGGGGTACATGAGATTTCTGTCTCAAATTTTCTTTTACTTCTATAAAATCGATTCGTCTCAGTATCATTTTCCTTTGTGTCCTAAACCACGTTTATTGTAGTAAGAAATTTGAATTGAGAGAATGTGCTTTAAGGTCCTTGAATCAAGAGAAAACTCGGAGATGATCTCTATAATCTCTTCCTTTAGAGTGCTATTTTCAACTTGACAGACTTCAAGATCTCTTGTGTGGAGATCATGTTCCTTTTTCAAATTATAAAAAGCAATTCTAAAGGCAAGGTTTTTAGCGGTATGACCAATAATGTTTTGTCTTAAACATAAATCCTTTTTAAAGGCTTTTTGTGTTCCTCAAATATTTCCTAAAAAAAAATCCTCTAACTCTTCATAAGTAAGTCCAGAATTGTTTATCTCATTTTCTTGTTCATTGTCAAAATGGGCTATCAAGTAAAGATTTGCTTTCTCTTCATCACTAGATTCATATTTAGTGTTACTCCATGATTCAGCCTTTAGTGCTCTTTTCTTCTTTTTATATTTCCCTTTCTTTTTCTTGAGAAATGGGCAATCTGGTTTTATGTGAACTGGTTTTCTGCATCATAACGAACGATATCCTTACTTTTGGATTCTTCCTTGCTTTTGTATGGCTTTCTCTCATACGAGCACTTCAGTTGACGTTTGCCTCTGAAGTTTCCTCCTTTTTTTATAAAACTCTTGAATCTTCTAGTCAATAGTGCCATATCTTCATCATCTTCTTTTCCGTCTAATATATTTGTTCTCCTGTATCATCATGGTCAATTTTGAATGCTATGGCTTCCTCACCTTTTGAGTTGCTTTCCTCATTTAGGTTTTCACTTCATAAGACATCAATGTTCCAATCAGCTCATCCATTGTGATTGGCTGGTTCCGCATTACATCTCGTACTAAAGTCTTCACATTGTTCTATTCCTTCTATTCCTTTGATAATGCACTTACCAACTTGTTTACCTTTTTGGCATCAATGAACAATTTTCCTTGGTTTTCTAGGCCATTCGCTATTTTAGTGAAACTAGTGAACATTTGTGCCACTGTTTCATCTTATTTCATTTTGAAGAGCTCATAATATTCTAGGAGAATGTTTTTTTGTCATCCATGACTCAATCAATTCCTTCAAATGTCACTTGGAGTTGATTCCAAATTTCTTTAGCTATGACACAAAAAGAAATGTTAAATTCTGATGGGAACAAAACACAATACAGCAAATGCGTAGCTTTTGCATTGCGAGCAGCTCTTGTTCGTGATTGTTCTGCGTTAACCGCATCCGCATAAGCATCAGCTTGGACTTGCTATCCTTCTCGTCAAGCTAGAGCTTGAGCAGGTACAACTACACCACATACAATCACATCTCACATGTCAAGGTCTATTGCCTTAAGATAGGATTGCACTCTTTGCTTCCAATAGGCATAGTTACTTCCATTAAAGTAACGAAGTTTGTTTGGTGCTTGAGCAACATTGGTAAAGAAACCACCAAAGTTAGCCACATGAGAAGATCTTTACACTTTGAAGAATTCCACTTCAAATAATAAGTACAAAGGTCTGATATTGATTGTTAGGGTTAACAATACAACTTAGGAGGGGGATAAATAGGTTGCTTAGAAAACTTTGACAAATTTGCAGAAAGTATAGCAACTTTGACAAAGATCAATTCAAGCAATCAACCAGCGTGATTCAAGTTGTGTGCCAAATGCAAGTAGGAGCAAAAGAAATATGTGCACACAATGATATATAGTGGTTTGAGTTTATCCTCAAGCCTACATCTACCCTCCTAACTAATAGTCGCAAGTTAGGCTCAATTACACTAGTAATCAGCTCAATAGGTTACAAATGGAAAGTACTCATCCTTTTTAGATGATAGATCATATTATCAAGATTCAGTTACTACACTTACTTATGTATACTTAATTTTTTACATGATCACAAAGCAGCAAGAATGCAATACATAAATTAATATTTGAATAAGGGCTTTTAGCTTTGAACACAACTTCTAGCATATTTCAGAATTTTGTAATGCACGTGCCTCTAATATTTTGGCTCCAAAGATCTCTTATATGACAATCTTCAATCTTCCTATTGGAGATGTTTTAGAGAAGCAAAGAGCCATTAGATACTCAATGGTGCTGTTGTCCATTGATAGAATCACCCCTTACAATTGTTTTCTAGAACATTTGTAGTGTCGCAACCTGCCCTCAGTGATAGTCGTTCATCAGAAGGGATGGAAATCTCGTCAAAGACTACTCAAACACATCATCAATGACAATCACATCCTTGAGAGGTCTATTAATCGCAAGTGCAGCTCTCCCAAGCCCATACCCCATGCAACAATAGGAAGGTGTTGTGATCCAACCTTCGCATCGCAAACAAAAGTGAAGGTGAGTTTAAAGGTATCTTTATCTCAATCACTCTTATGAAGATACTTCCATGAATAGACGCCATCAACTCATCCTATCCATGGTTGTAGCAACAAGTATGCTAAACCTTGGTGAACCCCAACTAAAACTCGTGCTTAACAGCCACTCTTATGAAGGTACTTCCATAGACGAACGTTGTTACCTCGTCCCATCTATGGTCGTAGTGATAAATATGCTAAACCATGGTGAATCTTAATTAAGAATTCATATCCCACACGATGGGTTTGTTTTATTATCTAAGTTGATCAAACAACCTAAGATAAAATGTTTGGAGTTGCCACTAGCCCCAATTTTGGGGGCCTGCCAAGGGTTGGGAGAGTTCCTTTGATTTCTATGCAATTAAAGATTTGGGTTTCGGGGACTTAAGTTATGCTAACATTTTCATTAGCGCCCTTTCGGTATCTAACAATCATCGTATTTACCTAGAATGATCATGCTTTTTATTTTTTATTTTTGTGCAATTTGAAAATGAAAAATTGACTACGTGTGGATGTCAGTTTCATGGCATTCTATTTCTACAAAATGAAAAAAAAAGAAAGAAAGGTAAACAATTTGAATTGAAATTGCGGTGCGGAATGTGACACCCCGATTTTAGCTAGTTGGTTATGCACAGTATACTATAACGTTAAGAGAACTCGATAAGTGGAAATGGACCATAAGGCCCATATAACGCATGAGCGGTGTGTGAAGCCTAAGTTGGTTATGAGCAGGTTAGGAGGCCTAAATATATTAAATGGGCTTTGAAAGCCCCATTGGAGAAAATGAGACTATAACTTGAAATGGGCTGACGGTGAATTGTAAACCGGAAGGATTTAGAGGTGCAATGGTTATATGAGATCAGAGAAGAGTCTCGCGTCCTGTCAAGTTGAGTTCTTAATATATGTTTCTTGAGTGTGCCCATACAAAATTCCATGTGAGTCATGCACGGATGGACGAATTAGTCTTAGGAGCATTGACGTAGAGGTTGCTGATTAAGAGAACTTTATAATTAAACCCTCCCCATTACGCATGCTAATGTAGATTGGACAGTGTCGAGCTGAGATTAAAGAAGTACGGAGAGGGATTACGACGGCGTGATCTTAGGCTTATGATGTAACTTTGGAATTTTAATGGGAGGATTTGAACCTAAAGAAAGAGTCCGAAGTGTGGACAATTGAGAATAGAAATTCAGTGCAAGTTTTTAGATTAATGAATCATATGAGTGATGAAACACCCAAACCCTCCTCTTGTGACCGAATCGTGTAGGGGCAAAGGGGGATATATTGACAAAATACTAGGGATTAATGATGAGATGCAATAGGAGGAAAACAAAAAAATCACTAATTAACCCGAAGGACTTACCTTCAATGGACAAGTGGTTATGTGTATGGAGATGGAGAGCATGCAGGAGAGGGGAAATCCTCCTTGACTGTTCCGCCTCTCTCTCCTAGGCTCTCGATGAAGTGGAGGTGGACAATAGGGAAATGATTGCTTAGGAACTCGCATTAGCTTATCCCAAAACACCCCAAGCCACTTCCATTCTCTTCTTCTTTATTTTCCCTCAAACCCACACCAAAGACATACTTTCAGCTCTCTTTATTTTCCTCTCATTCTTTTTGAGCTCGGGGGAAGAATTCTGGTTGAAGGCCAGCGAGACTAAGAAGAAGAAAACGCAAAGAATCACGCCTGGGTAAGGGAATTTCAAAGTACTAGACTGTAAGATGCTCCTTGTAGCTTGGCTTTGACTAGGGCGTTCTGTTCGAGCTTGTACATGGCGATTTAGGATTGGATCAAGGAATCAAGATGCAAGCATGTTCAAAATCTTGGACTGGAATAGATGAGCTTAGAGAATGGAAACGCAATGGAAAATAGGATAGCTAAGTAGGTTCTCGGTTTTGCACTTCAATAACCGAATTAGGTATTAATTGTTGTTAGGTTATATGAAAACATTGTGCGGTATGAGGTTGCTATACGCGCAAAAGAAAGATGATGGTGAATCACGAAAGGCTCTCCTGTTTATTCCGTAGCTTAGGATGAAGGCTTAGGGCATCAAAGTGTGCGGGGTTGTAAGGAACCAAGAATCACCATTAGGAAGGGATTAAATAGGGAGATTCCTTAGACTAAAGAACCTTGAATATACTAGAATCGAATCTTAGGGGAGCATAGTTGAAAATAGTTATGGTTTCTACTGTAGAAATTTCTTAATATGAATAATCAATAAATTAAGAATGGATTTGATTCATACATGACTGTATAACACCAAAATCATATATGTACAGCAAAATTAAAACGTATGTTTGAACCATAGCCTCACTTGATAAAAAACATATCAGACTGACGGTAATCAGTAACCTATCGGAATGTTAGATATTCTTCTCTATGCCTATTTCAGTATAGTAGCTTTTAATGAGATAAGCGATTGATATGTATAATCTACCATTTTATAGGCTAGAGAGGGGACTTACCATACCCTAATCAATAGTGTGTCAACTGAGCCCCTCTCATTACGGGCTTCAGTTAAATACAATTACCTATACTTTGCTGCTCAACTAGGCCCATTATTAATAAATGATATAACCCAATTCAATAAGATGACTTTAGGGTTTAACATATATTGGAATATCTATTAACCCAATTATTTAAAATAGAAAATTGATTAATTAATGTAAGCCCATTATAGGAAATTTCCAACATTCTCCTACTTAAGCTACATTAATTAATTTTTTTGTTTTTAAAAACAATTTTACTTTGAAAACGACACTCTCAAGTTAATAACTAAAAATTTATTTTATATGGCCACAATTTTGAAAATAATATTCCAATAACGGCATCTCAAAACCAATCCAATCCTATATAACATTAGTATAGGATTATGGCGATCAACGTGTTAAGAAAATACCGTAACACATAATCTCCCATAATCACATATAACAAGCATTATATTTTCATGTATTATGGGCCTAGTAGTGTAGTAAGAAATAATGCCAACATGTAATAAAAAATATACACTATTTCTTATCGGTTCTCAATGCAATTTCTCAACGACATTAAACTATATTAGCGCAATTTTTAAACAATATGAAATTGCCTCACTGTGATTTCTAAACAATATGAAATTGCACAACTATGTCCCAATCCAACATGAGATCTCATAATTAGTGACATCTAGTCATCTTTAAACTAAAATTTGTTTAAAAATACTGTTTTATATTTCCATTTCTCAGTCGACAAGAGAAAGGATAACAATAAAATCAATGATAATGATCATCAAAAGGAAATGCTTCAATAGACATTATAAACTATTATCAGTTTGTATACTAGAAATACAAACTATATAGCTTCCACTAACAAAAGAGATTAAAAGACTCTAAAACACCCATATTTTTTACATTTTCTGTAAACAAAATAAGTCGTAAACCTTTTGTTAGAGGATCGGCAAATATGGACTTAGTTCTAATATTCTTGATCATAATATCTCCTTTTTTGACTAAATCCTTAATAGCATAATATTTTATCTCTATGTGTTTGGATGCATTGCCGATCTTGTCATTCTTGGAATAAAACACAGTTGCAATATTGTCACCGTAGATCACCACTTGTCTAGCAATAGAGTCCATAACTCACAATTCAGAGATCAAATTTCTGAGCCAAACAACTTGAGTTGATGCACTGTAACACGCCACAAACTTAGCATACATTGTAGAATTCGTAACCAAGGTTTGCTTTGTGCTCTTCCAAGAAATAGCACCTCCAACCATCATAAAAATATATCTAGAAGTTCATTTTATGTCATCCAAACAACTAGCAAAATCAGCATTTGAATATCCAATCACCTTTAGATCCTCTACTCTGTTATACACAAGCATGAAGCATTTTGTTCGTTGTAGATATCTCATCACTTTTTTAGCTACAACCTTCATGACTTGAATTTGACAGATATTACCCAAGAATATTCACATCAAAAGCAATATCAGGTCTTGTGCATACTTGTGCATACATAAGACTGCCAATTGCACTAGCATACGAAACATTATTCATTGTTTCTTTTTCAACATCATTCTTGGGGCATTATTCTATGCTCATTTTATTTTTTTTCACAACAAGAGCTTCACCAACCTTGCTAATTTGCATATTAAATCTTTTCATAACACAATCTATATAACTTTTCTGATATAACCCTAGAACTTTCTTAGATCTATCACGATGAATTTCAATGCCCAGAACAAAAGAGGCTTCCCCAAGATCTTTCATATCAAACTTTGCAGACAAAAAACTTTTTGTGTCATTCAATAGATCAACATCTCTACTAGCAAGCAAAATGTCATCTACACAAAATACTAAGAAAATATATTTACTTCCACTTACTTTCATGTAAATGCATTAATCAAACTTGTTTTCTTCAAAGCTAAATAATCTCATAACTTTGTCAAATTTCAAGTACCACTGACATGATAATTGTTTGAAACTATAAATAGACCTTCGAAATTTGCACACCATATGCTCCTTTCTAGCTCCTTTAAACCCTTTAGGTTACTGCATATATACTTTTTCATCCAGATCTCCATTTAGAAAAGTTGTCTTGACATTCATTTGGTGAAGCTCAAAGTTGAAATAGCCACCAATGCCATGATTATTCGAAATGAGTCTTTAGTGGACACTGGAGAAAATGTTTTGGTATAATCAATGCCTTCTTTCTATTTGAACCCCTTTGCGACTAACCTCATCTTGAATCTCTCTATGTTGACTTTATTGTCTTTCTTGGTTTTAAATACCCATTTGCAGCCAATCGGTTTATGCCCATAAGGTAAATCAATAAGTTTCCACACTTGATTATTTGACATGGAAATCATCTCATCCTTCATTGTTCTTAATCATTCATTTGCCTGATCATTATTGAGAGCTTCTTTGAAGATTGCCAAATCAACTACATATCCAATGTCTATCTTAGAGAAGTTGATTTTGACATTGGATATATAGTTTTTTTGGTAAGGAAAAAAAAAACTATATATCCAATGTCAAAATCAACTTCTCCAAGATAGACATGATGATCATTTAGACGTGTTGGTCTTTTTTGTTGAAGTGATCTTCGCACAAGCATTTTTGGAGCTAGATCATTCGTCTAGGGAATTTCGTTTGTTGCTTCTTGCTACGTTTCCACTCTACAAGGCTCTCACATGGAATCATCATTCAAGATGGGCAATAGAATAGAAACCGTTTTGTTTGGTTATTACTTTTCAAAAGATTGAGAATAATTCTCTTCAGCAACATCTAACTCTAGGAATTTAGTAGTTTGAGACTCAACGATTCTAATACTACGAGCAGGACAATAGAACCTATACCCTTTGGAATGGTGAGGGTGTCCAATAAAGTGGCATCTAGTAGTCCTGGATTTAGTCTTCTTTTAAGAAGAATCATAAATTGTAGCTTCTATAAGACACCCCCAAACTCGAAAGTGATTCAAGCTTAGTTTCCTCCCTATCCACAATTCAAAAGGTGTTTTCGGCATTAATTTACTAGATACACGGTTCAATATATAAGTTGCCGTTTTAATTGCATCGCCTTATAAGTATTCGGGCAAATTAGAACTGTTCATCATACTTCGTTTCATCCCCATGAGTGTGTGATTGCGCCATTCAGCTACACCATACTGTTCGAGACTCCTAGGCATTGTATATTGAACAATAATATCATAGTCCTACAAATATTTAGCAAACGGTCCCATTTGTTGTCTAATCTCAGTATATCGGCCATAATACTCACCACCACGATCAGATCTAACAATTTTGATAATGTTTCCCAATTGTTTCTCAATTTCAGTGCGAAATACTCTGAACATGTCAAAAGCCTCAGCTCTCTCATTAATTAGATAAACATAACAATAACAAGAGAAATCATCAATGAAGGTGATCAAGTATTTATTTCCACACAAGGTGGTTGAGTATGGCCCACTAATATTTGTATGAATTATCTCCAATAGGTTTTGACTGCAAGTAGCGCATTTCTTCTTAATTTTAGTCAATTTTCCCCTCACACAATCAATATAAATCTCAGTATCATCTAAGTCAAAAGGAGGAAGAATATCAGTTTTGATGAATCACTTTACCCTTTCTTTGGACCATGAGCATTTGACCCTTTAGGCTTTCATTTTGCTCTAGAGGAACTCAACTTGGCATTAGCAATTAAATGGGCGGACTCATACTTCTTATTCTTTAACTTCTCCTCCTCAGTCACATATTTGATAATTAAGGCATTAACGCTAACGCTCCAAGTCTCATTCTGAATGTTATAATCAGTCTTAATCTAGCTAAATTCAATTGGCAAAACATTTAAGACTTGATACACAATATAATTTTCAAAAAGAACAATTTTATGGGCCTTGAGTTTGGATTGAATGTGGACCATTTTCAGTATAAATTCTCAAACACCCAGAGCAACATCATATCTCATATTTGTTAATTCTCTTAGCAAATTTCCAACTTCAGCCTTGTCTAAGACTTTATATCGTTCTCCCACTACTTCAAGGAATTGTTTTACATTCATATTTTCCAATAAAACAATAATGAGATGCTTAGCAATAGACCTCTTCATAGCAATGAGACTCAGTCGGTTGGAATTTTCCCATCTAGCATAATGGGCCTTTTGATCCGCGCTACTTTGATCATTGGGCTTGAAAGGTTCATCATCACGTAGAGCCAAATCCATATCCACAATTTCTAAAACAAACTTTATATCTTGCATCCACCTCTTGAAGTTTGATCTAGTTAACATTTCAACTATGGCATTATTATTGTTTATGGCAAAAGTAACTATTTCTTACACATAATGCAATAAGTCAATTCTAGGCAATAAGCAGTTCCACAAAATAATTAGTACATTATCAACTCCCCTTTGTATAGAGCGTATAATGCACAATTATTTTCCACAACATAAATTTTGTAAAACAATAACAAAGAGAATTACATATAAGTGTCAAGGATCCGTCCCCTTTGGGCAGATAAATCATTTAAATTATACATTTTCATAATATCAATATATAGAGACGATAAGGAGAATTACATATAATTCAAGAGCTTATTCACTTTGTGCAAATAAGACCTTTAAATGATACATCTCCATTATGTCAACATAAAAGGGAATTACACATAACTCTAAAAATTTATCCCTTTAGGAAGATAGAACCTTTGAGTCATACATCCCCATTAATCATCTCTATTATATCAATACAGAGGGGAATTACATATAATTTTCAAAAAATTTATTCTCTTTGAGCGGATAAATATTTTTCAATTATACATCCCTATCTTTTAAATTGGGAATATATCTTTATGTAATTTTCAAATTAATATACACAATAACCCCCTTTGGGTGGGTAATTGTACATACTAATTTTATTTTATTTTTACCAATAGGGAACACCAATTTTTTTTTTTTTATAAATAATGTTCCATTTAATCAATGCTCAAAATTCATCAAACAATATAAAACACTTTATGACATGTGCTTCCTAAGATCATGTTACATTTATCAAACAACTATTTTTGCCACAACTTTTTTTAATTTCATTTTAATTTAATTTAATATATTATTATTATTATTATAGAAATTTGGCCTAGAGGGCTCGAGCTAGAAAATTCTAGCCATCGGCCTGCGTGGGCCTATTCTAAAAGCCCAGATTCTGGGCCTGCACCCAGCATTCTTTGAAGGCTAGAGACTAGGCTCATACCTAGACTCTGAATGAGCCTAACGCCCACGAACAGCTGCAATCTAGATTGTCCAAAAGCCCAGAAAATGGGCTTCATGCCCAGAATACAGAAGCTTGGGCTTCACGATCAAAAATTTCAATAAGCCCAGAATCCATAAGCCTAGGCTTCATGCCCAGAAATTTCAGCTAGAACGGGCGGGCCTGAAAGATTCGGCCACAGGTAGCCCAGAAGACTGCTCAACCCGACTAGAGGTCTTCTTCAACCTCCAACCAGGTCCCGAAGTCTTTAAACCGGGTCACACAACCTAGTTTCGACCCGAAGCTCAAAAAAACATATATAATGCTTGATTTTTATGAGATTTTTCATGGGTTTTGATTCTAACACCATTCTAAATTGATTATAGTGAATTAAACGTAGAACAAAGGAGTTAAATTGATTATATCTAAGCTTCAAAAATTTCGGATATATACCCATGGTTGAAATTGGATTCTCACAAGTTTAAGCTTAAAATATCACCTTAATGCAACCAAAAAATTCTAAAACATATATATAACAATACCCATACAACAATTTATAACATACTTCATTCAATTGGAAGTAATTTAAAAATTTTAAAACTTTTCATGGTATAAACCCTAGAATTTCAAATTCGAAATTCTCTCTCAATCCTCAATGAAAATATATAAATTATATATGGTTGGAAAGATCACGACATGTAGAATAAAAACCCCAAGGTTTTAGAATCAATCGATCAAAAAATCCACATGAAAAAATAACGACAACATTCGGTTCAAGAAAAAAAAATTTCGAATTTATCCATAACTTTTTTTTTTGGGTTTACAATCATATATGACTAGCTCTAATACCACATGTAGAAATTTCTCAATATGAATATCAATAAATTAAGAACGAATTTGACCCATATATGACTGTAAAACACCAAAATCATAAATATACAGCGGAATTAAAGCATAACTGTTTAAGCCATAACCTTACTTGATGAAAAATAAATCAGATTGACAGTAATCAAGGGTCTATCAGAATGCCAAATCTTTCTCTTTATAACCTATTTTAATATAGCAGTTTTTAATGGGATTAAGCAATTGATAGATATAACCTACCATTTTATAACCTAAAGCGGGGACCTAACAAACCCTAATCAATAATGTGTCAACTAGGCCCCTCTCATTACAGGTTTCATTTAAACACAATTGTCTACACTTTGCTGCTCAACTAGGCCCATTATTAATAGATGATATAACCCAATTCAATAATATGACTTAAGGGTTTAATATATATTGGAATATCCATTAACCCGATTATTTAAAATAGAAAATTAATTAATTAATGTAAGCCCATTATAGGAAATTTCCAATATTTACTTATATGGAATATACTTCATGTTAGGAGTCTTCTTGAAAAGACAAGTACATGTAGAGGGGTAAATAATATGGTTCTCACAAAGCTATCTAAGAGAAGGAATTTTATGGTTTGTTGAGGCTCACGGTTTTGCTTGGAAACATGAGAGTTATTCAAGTTGTGAACCACGAAATCTGAAAGGGCACATTAGACACTTGTCAAAGATGACAAGACAATTGTAGCAACCAAATTTGCTAGAAATGCAACTTAGTGCCCTAATTTCCAAGTTATTGATGGTTCATACATTATGCTTGCTGGTTGAGACATGCTGGATATATAAGTTGAAGTTCATTGCATGAGAAACGAGCGAGTTGAATCGAAATTGAAAGATACCATCGGCCAATGACCTGATGATGCCCCAAGGAAGTTGAGATGCCCATGGCTAGTGTCCCTTAGATTCCTCGATAAATAGTTCAAGATGCCTCAGAGTGATATGCCCATGGCCAGCGTCCCATAAAGGTCCAGCTAGTGTCCCAAAAGTGAAATTTAATAGATCGGCTTGTGTCCAGGTGCCGAGCGCAATGCATAAATGGAAATAGTTATGTGAGATATTGAATTTGAATGATTTATGAGTGTTAGAAATTATATGGTACGTATGCTTGGACTTCGGTTAAAGGATTATATCATCACATTTGCTTGTTTCATGTTTGCCATCCAAATTGAGCTAGTTTGGTGAAAGGAAATAAGGACACTCATAAGAAGTCTATTTCGGGTGCAAGAGACTAGGGGTGTCAATGGGTCGGGTCGGGTCGGGTCTTGATATTACCCGACCCGACCCGAAATACATAAAACATGAAGCAAAAAAACGGGTCGGTTCGGGTCGGGTCGGGTTTCGAGTTTTTTAATAAAAAAATATTACAATTTTTTAATAAAAAATATTATAAAGGGAATTCGAAATACTTTTACGTGATGCCATGAGATCTCATCCAACCCATTCGTGAACCGTGATGCCGCGAGGCCTCATCCAACCCGTCCGTATATATCTCCGTAGACAAATAATTTATTAATAAAAAATTATGACAAAGGGAATTCGAAATGTTCTTACGTGACATCGCGAGGTCTCGTCCAACCCGTCCGTGAACATCTCCACAGACAGATAATTTATTAATAAAAAATTATGACAAAGGAAATTCGAAATGTTATTGCTTGACACCACGAGGCCTCGTCCGACCCGTCTATGAATATTTCCGCAGACAGATAATTTTTTAATAAAAACTTATGACAAAGGGAATTCGAAATGCTTTTACGTGATGCCGCGAGATCTCGTCCGACTTGTCCGTGAACATCTCCGCAGACAAATAATACTCCATCCTCTAAAGTTTTGCATTGGCCGCGAAAAAGAAGCAAATCATATGGAAGATGGAGAGAGGGAGAGAGATTGATGGGGGCCGACTTGAGGGGCGACGACGACGAACCTGTGAGATAAGACGTGCTGGATGAGTTGCGAATATAAGGAGTTATAGAGGAAATAGCTTGGGTGGGTGTATTTGGGTTGAAGCCTTTAGACGTGTTGGATGAGTTGCGAATATAAGGAGTATAAATGAAATAGCTTGGGTGGGTGTATTTGGGTTGAAGCCTTTAATGTGTTTAGATCGGAACATTGTTCCGACCCTAACATGACCCAAAACATGTATTCTATTTGTGTTTATAATTGTTACCCAAACAATATTAAGACCCGAAACATGTACCATACTTATTTCGTGTTTGGGTCGTGTTCGGGTCATATTCGGGTTGGGTTGAATGGGTTTTTTTGACACTCCTACAAGAGACTAGGGTTAGATGTGATGAATGAGGTCCACTTTGTGAGTAGTTTGAATGCTATAGTTATGTCACTACATTTGAGATATGAGTTGGATTATGTGATTTATAGCTTTGATTATTCCTTTACTGGGATTTTTGCTCATCCCTTCTCTTTCCAGATCATTAAAAATGAATGTCTCACCTATCACCACATATGGAGTTATCAAATACATAAATATTACATATCATGACTCGATCAATTTTGAGGATGACTTGACCTACCTCCAATATAAGGCAGTGGTATAGATATATGATGGCTACTCAATTTTGAGGATGACTTGACCTACCTCCAATTTGAGGCAATGGTATAGATAGATGATGGCCACTCAGAGCTTATTCTAGGGAGGTTCAAGGTATGGTTCCTAAATCATAGGGGTGATTTGTTTGGACCACTCCCGTTTGGACCGAACAGCCCTAGTTCGAGAGCAGCACCGGCAGCTTTGTATAGATGGGAGGAGGAGATTGACTTTTGCAATACTATGGGCCAAATGATGTATAAGGGAGATTTAGGCTTGTTTTTGCAACTATCAAACTCTATCACCTTGCATGCCGTTTGGTCTCATGAATGTATGTACTGTAAATAGGAAATGGTGAAGTCGATCATGATGTATCTTCCATGTAAGGCTCAAACTCAATGTCCTCCTTTCATGATAAAAAAAAATGAAGCTTCCCTAGTTTATCCATATTTTCCCTCTAAAGCCTCTATGAACTAAATGCATGCCCATGTATTTTAATTAACCAAGCTAGCTATTTAAGCTATTGTTATAAAGGCCTATACTTAACTAGCACTAAACAAGTAATAAGGAATGTCGCCCTTTAACCCTCCTTGAAGTATAATAGGTTGGCTAGCATTCCCTTAGCCATTGAAGTGCACGCGTAGAAGTAGTAGAAGGATGGTACAGAAGTTGCACCCTCCAGACTATACCCTGATACTAGCATGGTAGAAAAGACCCTGCTACGTTAGATAGAACTTAGTTGACATTAATCATGCATGTTATAAATGTTATAAATGCTAACCTTATATAAGGCTAAAGTAGGGGAAATATGGAAGAAATTATTTTGTAGTAATTTAGCCATGGCACCCCTTTGTTCAGTCTATTCATGCTCTTTACACTAAGTCTCCCTGAAGTGATGCTAAGATAATGAAATTTTTATTTACTTAAGCTAGTTGCGTGAATTTGCATGTGAAAGTAGCCTTTGGGTTTGGTTACACTAATAAAGGACCGTAATGAAGGTGCACGACAGTCGGCTCTCAAGCTATGGTTCATAATTGGAAAAAAAATTTGATTGAATCTTTTTCTCCTTTGAGTCTACTAGATCAAACTAAATTAGGTTAAATTATGGGAGCTGGGGTAGAGGTCAGGGTGTTACAGTCGATTTGGTATCAAAGCCCAATTGGCTCGCCAAAGGACACCGAGGACATGACAAGGCTCATCACGGCTTGTCGAAGGATGCCGGAGGAAATTGGATGGACTCTGGCCTTGGTCCGGTTCAAAATCAAACTGGATTAGCTTGGTTTGAGGCCAATTGGACTAGCGGATGAATGAGGCACTAGACGGGAGAATAGAGAGGGATCACAGGGGAGTGGCGACCACCAAAGGCTCAAGAACAGGGAGAGGACGTTGGGGGAGGTGGCGCTAATGCTGGCAATGCCAGAGGAGGCACGGCGAGCGGCGATTCAGTGTGGCCAAACCGAACCGCTTGGAAGATTTTAGAGAGAGAGGGTGGGAAATGGAGAGAGAGATTTTCCCTGTGTTTTTTCTATGGAAATGAAGCCCCCTTTTGAAATTTTGATGGGAAAATCCCTTTTATCTCTCCCTTTGATATCAAATCCTAGCCGTCAATTTGATCCTCGCCCACCATCGGCAGCCCTTCCTGACGATGGCGGGGCGGTGATAGTGAGGGCTACACAAGCCCTTGCCTAATCCTCCCCTTTCCCCTTTTTTTTAAATTAATCAATTTTATAATAATATATTTTTAAATTATTTAATATTATTTCATTAATACATTTTTAAATGATATGTCAGCACAAAAACAACGTCATTTTGGCTAAGTTTTTGCTGACTCAACTTCCGGTGAGTCATGTAAGCAAGTTATATTCTTAAAATAAGTTACGTCGAATTTCCAACTGCTTTCACTGGAATTAACACTTAAGTGATCCAATTTTCAAAAAAATTAGCACTCAAGTATACCTTTTATAACTTTTGAGACTTAAATGTCTTCTCATGCCACGTTTTGGCACTTGGGCTGTACTTTTGCCACACTAAAACGAATTGTTAAGAGCTTGTTTGATCGCTTGGAGACATCATTGGATTGGGATAAGTTTGGATAGAACCCTAGATCTTATATGACCACTGGAGTGGAAAAGGATAAAAATAACGATGGTAATGACATAGATAATCATTCAACTTTTTCTTGATATTCAATTTCATCTGTGAATATCTTTTTTGATTAAATCTAGTCCCTAAATTTTCAAATCTGAACTCAATATAAACCTTCCGTGAAAGTGGAGGGCTAAGTCACGTGGCTTTCTTAGCTAATGTGGAGCACCAAGTCAGCAATGATAGGACATAACTGATGAGGTGGAATGCCATCTCATTAAAAATGCCTCTTTTTTATATAAAGTAAAGGCAAACTTTTTCCCTGTATTTCTCGGGGATTTGCATTTTATATCTTGTTAAGAAGACAGTGCGGTTATTTACAATTAATAACGGTGTAACTGGGACCACAAAAATCTTCTGACCTTAGTAATACGCACCCTTATTTAGTTTTTATTTTTATTTTTATTTTTTGGCCCAGTGAGATTGAAAACTGGGGAGGCCCAGGTTCTAAGGCTTCTTCTTAGGTGTTCGCGTGTTGGAAAAATGCCCACTAGACGAATCGAAGGAATGTTTCGACCAGTTTCGATCCCGCAGCATAATATCTTTTCACTAGAGAATATTCTAGCTTTTTTATTTGAAGGAAACTCAGGTTCCGTGCTAATATTAGGCAGAAAGTGTCAAATGCAAATGGGTTTATTTAATCGTGACAAAAACTATTGATTTGGGCTCAAAACCTTGTCGACAAACCAAAATGGACACTTCTTGATCTGATAAAAACAGTGCAACAAGAATTACACAATAACGTTTTGCGATTACAATATCGACACCTCCTAAATGACGAATGGAAAAACAATTTGACACAAACACTTTGACTAAACCAAAACGATACACAACCGTACCTGCTCAACAGTGAACAAGAATGTTGACTCTAAATACATCAGATTATTGGACAATAATAGATACAGACAATGACTTCCATAACAATATGACCAAGTACGTAAGATTGGACTCCAAACTATTGGATAGGAGGGAAATTTATGTGTATGGATATGGATAAATGGATAATCTCCAGGACTTAATGCTGGAATTTAATCAATGACTTTGGGTTGGAGAGTGGACGCAGTAGACTAACGGACAAAATATGACTGGAATCTATTTAACGGTGATGGCTGGATTGAAGTAAAGTAACAATCTCAGAATTTGATCGACGATGCCGAGTGAATAGATAGGAGTGGAAACATGACACCGAAATATAATCAGCGGTGTTGGATGCATGGAAGTAAAGTAACAACGTCGGAATTTAATCAATGACATTGGACAAATGAGATATTGTCAGAATTTAATCGACGACACTAGCTTGGATATAACTAGGGGTGGCAAAAATGCCCAACCCAGCCCGACCCGAACCGACCCGAACCGACCCAAAAATTATGAATATTTTGGGGTTTGGGCTTAGTTTTGTTTGGGTAGGGTATTTTCGTTTGGGTATTGTTTGGGTTGGGTCGGGTCAAATAACTACCCTACCCATTACCCATTACCCAAATCAAAACATTTTTCCCTTTTTCCCCTTTCATTCGCAGATCTCCCCTTCTCTCTCCTCTCTCAACGCCGATCTCCCCTTCTCTCCGAGATTTCAGCGAGGGGCGAGTGCAGATGGATTTGGATGCGTAGATTTCGAAGGTCAAAGAAGACGGATCATCTCTTAGAGAAGAATGAGCTCCACCTACTCTGCGATTACGTAAGCCCTCTCTCTCCCTCTCTCCCTCTCTCGTGTTGAGTGTGTTGTTTGAAGCTTGGGGTTTTTACACCCGATGCCATTGGCGTTTCCAAAGACGACAACCCGTAGGAGAGGACGGGATTGATGGAGTCCCTGCCTCGCTTCCTCGACACCGACGGCAGGTTGTAAGACAGGCCAATGTCCGACGGTTTCATCACGGCCTTGGGATGGAAGGAATCGCTGAGGAGAGACCCGTGCTGTTGCAGGAGGGGCAGAGAGTCGGGGGCGGTGGTGGTTCCAGACAGCGGCAGCCCACAGCCCAAATGGGCGGCGTTGTACGCGTCCGGGATGCCGTCAATCGGGTTCATGAGCTCTCTGTTTCCGAGTAAGTGATGGAGGGAGAAGAGATTGAGATGGCTAGAGCTAGCTTCAACAGCCATTGGAATCAACCGGTGGGAAGGGGGTTGATGGCTCTGGTTGTGCTTCTTTCCTTGTGAAACGGAAGCGTGGTTACGAGCAGAGAGAGAGGGCGATGTGGGTTTAAAAGGGTAGGGGACTGGACGAGGAGGAAATGGACAAACCAGGCATGCATATGCTATAGGGAGAGGAGAGAGAGAGAGGGACAAGAGAAAACACGAAAACAACGCACTTGATTCTCTTCATTTGCCGACGCAAAGTGGAATGAATACAAGTGAGGAGAGAAACAGAGGTTTGTGTTTCATGGCATTGGAGATCCGGTCGTCTCCGTAATTCCAGCGATATTATGTATGATCATTTAAAGAATTTTTTTGTTTATTTTTAAAGAAAAAACCCGAAACCCGACCCGAACCGACCCGAACCAACCCATTTTTTTGCTTCATGTTTTATGTATTTCGGATTGGGTCGGGTCGGGTCGGAAGGCATTACCCTTATTGTTCGGGTCGGGTCGGGTAATATCAAAACCCGACCCGACCCGACCCGTTGACACCCCTAGATATAACATTGCCGGAATTGAATAAATGATGAGAGCCTGAACTATAGCTATGTTGATGCATTATGGTTAAACTTGTGGTGTTTATACATTAGGCCACAGTACGGATTCGATTTTCAACGATATTAAATATAAATAATTTTATGTTTGGGCCATTTTCCTGGGTCTGGACTTGAGTCTTACACATTTATGATTTCCATTAGATATTTCATGATTCAAGATTTATAGAATTAAGGTGGGCTATCTTGTGTTAAAGTAAAAAAATAAACCCATTTAAAAGAGTCAGAATCCAACGCGAAAAAGAAAAAGAGAGAGAGTTAGAATCATGCATGATTGAGGATTTGAAAGTTACAATTTGTGTAGATTGAAAGTATGTCAAATTGAATTAACACATAATCATTTGCCCATTGTTTTAGTCTAAATGGATGGAACTAAGATTAACATATTAGTCTTCTTGACGATCAATAATCAACATGATAATTTGATAAATACCCTTTTTATGTTAGCTCTCCCAACTGATTAGAAAGTCTTTTTGGGAAGTGCGCTCCTTTTCATCATCATATCAACAGCAGATGTCATCCTTTATTGCATGACCAAGGTAATCTCTTAGACGGTTCTCATACCAAAGCCCTTAAATTTGGGGTGCCATGTAAAATTGAGTTATTCGTATAAGTAACCTTTATTTTATTATTTCACTAAGGGTTGAACTATATATCCTCGCTACTATATGTATTTCCAAATATACGTAATTTTACATAAATACATGGTGCATAGACATGTCTACAATAATATTATATATGCTTTCACTTTATTTTACAATGATAAGAAATTTTTGGAAGCTCGTAATCATTCATCAATTACAATAACAATGGCGCTGCAAAATTCTTTCTGGTGGGGTAGGTAATGTGTACCCAAGATTTGTCAACTTCAATAGACATCATTGTTAATTGGACATGGAATTGTTTGGGGTCCCACACGTGACTCTTCAGACACGTCATGGTGAATCTAGTAAAGATGATATTGCAATTGGCAATCCTATATGTTCTCTTAAAATTAAAAGGTCTGCATCCTAGCTATGTTCCCGAAAAAAGAATACATAGTTTTGATGCATGTTACCGTCCTTGCTCATATGTTACAAGTATATGATTAACTAATTCGTATGCTTGACGTAAAATGTGATGTGTTCATTAAATAATGAACCTGATTATGTAAAGAATAGTTGTTGATGTTATCTCATATTAGTTGTGGAGAAATTGGTGGTTAGTTTATAGAAATGAAGGAAGCTTTACCCTTGGAGCTAGTTTTTTAAGATAAGAGAGACCTGAGACCACCTAACACCAGTATTAAAGCCTAGGTTGCCATCAAGTTTTGATCCAATGGTCACCCAGGAGAGTTATGGATTGTTATAGCTCTAGCCTAAGCCCAATGTGTAAGATGGAGATTATTGAGATTATGGAAGAGGCTGACGATCGATCTACAAGTATGATGAAAAGTTGTACCTTTTAGGGTGAAAAAGGCTTGTGACAAGTCAACAAATTTATTTGGACCAAATTCCGTTGCGTGCCATTTATCTTCCTTTTCTATTATTAATAAAATCCTTAATTGAATTGCCATTCAATTTATGACCAGGTGATCGAAAAGCCAAAAAAGAGAACTCATCCCACCTCACAAGCATCATTATCAAGAATCAAGCAATAAAAACTCCACCCAAGAACTTCTGGTGGTGGATTAGAGTGGCTCTGTACTCTCTCTCTCTCTGCTCTTTGGCCAATCAGTGGGCATGCTCCTTGGAAGGCTCTACTACAACAAAGGAGGCAATAGCAAGTGGCTTGTCACACTTGTCCCGCTAGTGGGCTTCCCAATCCTCCTCTTTCTCTACTTCATCCCCACCCCTCGGAAACGCCAATAGCCCCCACATTGAAACACACCCGTAAGCTCAATCTCAATCCCAATCACCCTCTCTCAAGAGCCTTGCTTTTCTGTACCTCTTTGGGGGCACAATTCTGGCCCTAGATTGCTATTTATGCTCACTAGGCCTCTTGTGCCTCCTTGTCTCCACCTACTCCATTGTTTGCTCCTCCCAATTGGCCTTCAACGCCCTCTTCTCCTTCTTCCTAAATGCCCAAAAGTTCACCCCCTACATCACCAACTCCCTAGTTCTCCTCACAATCTCCTCAACCCTCCTTGTGTTCCAATCAAATTCAGACGACCCCAAGGGGTTCTCTCCAACGTGAAATATGCACTGGGGTTTGTTGCACCATCAGGGCATCAGTTGGTTATGGTCATTTTCTGTCCTTGACCCAACTTTGCTTTAGGAGGGTCATAAGGAAGGAGACATCTAGGGTAGTTTGGACATGCTCGTATGACAATCTTTAGTGCCTAGTGTGATTATAGTTGTGGGGTTGTCTTGTCTCGTTTTTGTTGAGATTGAGATTGGTGAGTGGGAGAATTTAAGGAGAGAGATGGATGGGTATGAGCTTGGGAAGGCTAGCCATGTGATGAACTTGGTCGGGATGGCCGTTGCTTGGTAGGTGCTTGGGATCTGCGCGATCAAGTTGATAGTAGACTTGTCATCTTTGTTCTCAAACTCAATTAGTGTTGTGGGGTCGCTGATCGCGCCCATTTTCACGACCTTATTCTTTAGGGAGAGGATGGATGGGGTCAAGGTGATGGCTATGATCTTGGCCATTTGGAGGCAATACAATAGCCCAAGTGCCGAAATTTGGTATGGAATGACACTTAAATGCCAAAAATTATAAAAGATATATTTAGGTACTATTCTTTTTTTTTTGAAAATTGGATCATTTAAGTGCCAACTCCAACAAAAACTCCCAAAAATCCTACATATCATTTTTGTAATATTATAAATCGCTGATATGGCTCATCGGAAAGCTAAGTTAGCTTAGACTAAGTTAAAATGAAGTCATTTTGGCCTGAATTCAATTTTTAATATAAGTAATAATTTAAAAAAATTTAAAATTTTAAAAAAGAAGCAGAGCACAGGCGGGGGAGCCCCCTCCCACCTATGCTCTACTTCTTTTTTAAAACAAATTAATTTTTTTAATTATTATTTATATTAAAAATTAAATTCGGCTTAGAATGACCTCATTTTGGCTAAGTCTAGCCATATAATCACCCAAAACAACATCGTTTTGAGCTCATGTTATTGGAAAAATGTCACGTTAACATTTTGGTAAGAATTTTTTGCCATTCGTACT